>JAUCNG010400033.1:0-10580 GCA_032353305.1 Cephalothrix spiralis
TCTGGCGGCCCCCCGGACGGGGCCCGGGCCCCGGGGCTCCAGCCCTGGTTACCCCCCCCTCTCTCGACGCCACTGCGTTACGTTCCTAAAGGCTTCAATTAAGAAATATAATACTTAAGGTGACGTTGGTCGTTGGGGTTGTGGTATACTGCAGTATTTCGTTCGATTATTTTTCTCTGCCACAATATTCGGCTACAAAAATATGAGAATGACTCATAGTTAAGAATATTGATCCGTTCACTAAACGTAATTAAATTTTCACGCGAAGTGTAGAAAACTTTTGTTTTTACCACGATTACTCTTCTAAAAACGCTCTTTTATCGCAGGATCTAATAAATGGATTTGTAACGAATTTTGACTGATAATAGGTTAAGAAAGTGAGGTAGGTGTCCTGGTACCCTTGGATCAAGGACCCAGTCTAACTTGAAATGGTGTGTACTATGCATAGTACACAACATTTCAAGTTAGACTGGGTACTTGATCCAAGGGTACCAGGATAAGGTAGGGGTCGTTTTCTAATCTCGCAAGTTTCGCCGATAGGTAGCGATTTGTAATAATCTTAAAATCGTTCCAGATCTAAATCGCAATTTTACTTTATCTGCATATTTGTGTACTTGTATCTAAAATAGAGCGGAACATCTATATTTCATGGAAGTATAATGTCGTATATTGTGATTTACTATACATAAAAATGTTATCCACTCTTACTAAATGATAAGAGTGCACACTAAGCATAAATCAGGCTTAGCATCGAAACGACTTCGATCAAAAAACGGCTAAAATAGTTCCTGAAAATCGGCGCAGATCCCTGTAAAATAATTTTGAAAGCAAATCGATTAATCATTAATAACCCAATGTCTCCATATATTCATATTTTATTAATTATGAATTAAAATACAAATATAAAACAAGAACGACAGTCACTTTCGACCGCAAAAATGAACAAAGGCCAATAACTCCGAAATTGGTAAAGAGAGGGTTATTTATGTGCGCGACACACCTATCAGTCATTACCTATACATTGGTGAAGTAAAGATGAGCTGTTGCTGTTGTTCCTGGGTAAATACAGGTAGAGGAAGAGGCATCGTTTGCGGAGCAACAGGCTGTTGATACTGCATTGATCGCTGCATAAAAGGTGGTTGGTACGTCTGAGATGCTATCGAGACCAACTTTGGGGATGATACGGAACTGGGAGGATATGTTGGGATTTCATCATCACTGCTGGAGTCCGAGTCAGAAAAAATCTCTATGCGGTCTATTGCTTTAAAGAAAAAGTGTCTCAAAACTTTGTAGTTGACCGTGGACATGGTAATCACGCAGATATGGACGTAGGTGGCGAAGGCGGTCTGCTCGGTGATTGGCTGCTGGTGTGCAGGGCTGATTTCTTTTAGGATCTTGTTGGACTCATCACTGACCGAGTTCATGTCAGAATCAAACGTTGCCGAAAGTGTTCTGAGGATTATTTTTCTCACATATTTGTACTTGTCCTTGGACATGGCGATCACGCTGTCGCGGACGTAGGTGGCGAAGGCGGTCTGCTCGGTGATTGCCGGATGTCGTTCAGGGCTGATGTCTTCGAGGATCTTGTTGGACTCCTGCAATCTCTTCGGGACGGATTCAAGTTGCTGAATGGATGCGGGTCGGGTATGGATGATGTCAGGCTCAATGAGATCAAGCTCGGCGCAGGTACCCTCAGCAGTATTTAGGTCTTTCGCAATAGTGGCCTTTACCTGTGAAGACAAATAATAAAAACAGTTGTAAAATGAATGCAAATTGAATTGCCATTAAATAAATGAGGCTAAGTAAAAGTGAAGTATTTTTACCACTCGACTTAGATGGCTTAGATAGCTTCTATAAAAGTCAATCATAACGCAGAAGATTTGAGATTGGAACTACGATATTGACAAAATGGTCTCATATCGAACGATATCACTACACAATGCCTCATTGAACACTCGTGTTGTCAAATAATCGCGACCAGTGTTCAGCCACCTCGAACTGAGGATTACGCGACAGGCTATTAGGGGCTGTAAATCGCTGTTCTGTTTATCCGGCTTACTCCACATAACTTACGAAGTTACATTATAAATTAATTTTCATATTAGATAAAAACATGATTTAAAAAATCAAATAATAATATCAGGTAATAAAATCACTATTGACTATTTAGTAAGGGAGTTCGATTTTATAACTGAAATCGTCCCAGAACTCGGGCTAAAACTCTCCGTTCTAGAACTCGTGCTGTTAAGAATTCGAATTGATTTACTAAAACACTTGATAATTTATAGTCTACTTACACTACTGCAGGGTTCAGAAGGGTGTCGGGTGACGGTTTTCAGAAATTTGAACTTTGTAATGATCCACTCCTCCCTCTCAGTGAGCTTAGGAGTACCATGCCCAGTCATCTTCTTGTAAAGGCGCGTATGGATGTCCCTGAGTGACTTAAACCATCCTCTGAGGAGTTTTGAAGTCTTGCCCATCTGCTGTGCCTGGTCCTCCCATATCTTGCCTTTCTTGTCAGTCCTCCTGTAGTCGGTAATTTCCATGTTCCAGAGGATAGGATTGACTTTGAGGAACTCAAGCATGAGCTCCTCGTCTTTCCCTGACAGGAAAAACGTGGTCTTCTTGGCCCTCGTCTTCTTCTTCTTGGTCTTGGAATCAGGATGGCGGGAGGGAGAGGAGGTAACTGATGCAGCATCAAAAGAACCATCACTGGCAGGGGACCGCGAGCGATAACGAATTGATGAATCGGCGGGGGATGGTGTATTCATGACTCTATCTCGGCCTCGGTCCTTAGCTATCTTTGATTTATATTCATGTTGTAATTCTGTAATAGAGAGAAGGTTGGAGTAGGTTGGAGTAGGTTGGAGTAGTGCGCCTCGGTGGAGAAGTGGTAAAGCTCTGAGCTATGCCGGGGTTACCGGGATCGATACTGGGGATTGACATCACTTTCAATCGAGAGGAACCCTCAGCACACACGCTCCCTGGGTGGCTTATTCAGGTTAAATACGTAGTCTCTACCTTCGTGTTAAACCAGGCTCTTATATAGAAAATATATTAAAACGCGTCGAGAAGTCATCTAACCCCCTTTATATTATAGAAGAAGAAAATTTTAATACGGCCATTGTCCTCCATACTGTATTAATGCTGTTTTGTAGACATTTGGTAGAGTACAGTAGTTATTCATCCAGGTCGTCGCGAGATCATCGGCAACACGCCGAGCGTACTACGCATATGGTGTCTCATAAGTTACTTATACGTCGGGTATAAGTCGAGAACGCTGACATACGTTGGCCATACGCGGTTATAAGTTAAAGATTTTGGCTCGAATTCAGCCTTTCATAGAAAATAATGAATGACCCAGACATTTGCAGTGTTGTTTTTATGGATTCAAGTATAAAAAGTTAAGAAAAGTACTCACCTAAAGCATTTTTGCCACATATTCCAATAATATATATTTCCGTACTCGTACGTTGTACACTAGCTAGCTTACACTGTACACGAAGTTACACAATGAATCATGATATACCAATCACCACAAATAAATGTATTTTTAGCATACAATCAATACCTATTGAATTGAAGAATGATTGATTTGGATTTGGACTTCTGATATTTAAATCATTTACTCTCATTTCTGTGATAAACCAATTATCTCGTGACGTAAAAAAACACACACACAGTACACTATAAATAGCGCAAGTTTTGATTTTTAGTTTAGTTAGTTTAGATAATTAAATCGTTACATATGGCTGCATCTAATCATACGAATTTTATTTTTATTTTAATTGTTCACGAAGAACATTTTTATTACATCGTATGGGATAATTTCTTTTGGGCAGCGAGTGAACATCCGAATGACAATCAAGCACAAGATCATTTTCGTGAGTCTGAGTCTGATGGATCTGATATAAATACCGTTACTGATGAAATAGATGATCATATTCCGACACTTGCGACAACACACGAATGGTTGTCAGAAAATGGCAACATCGTAACAGAAGCCACGGATGGCATTCAATAAAGAATGTTTCTTAAACCTTCATGGATTGTGGTGCACAACAGGTTTGATTGACATGAGTGAAAACATTTGTCTAAATCTAAGTGATAACAATATATATGCATTATTGTTAAGGATAATGAACAATAAAATATTAAGTAAAAATATAGTTCGATGAAAAAAAATCATTTTCGAGAGACTGAGCCAGAATGCCAGATATAAAAAAGATCGCCATTTGGTACAAGACACCAGCAAGACACAGCAGCCACTGTTGGCAGTCTATAAAGGCTTTTCTTAAACTTCCATGTATGCCGGTACTCACTGTGATTCCAAACAGCTTTTATTGATATGTGTGAAACATTTTTGTCTAAAATTTAAGTTTTAGAAAATCAATGCTTTTGAAAAAAAATTGAAGGAATAATTATTCGATTGGATCAAATGATTTAACAATTACAGGTAAAAATTGTGCTTATAATTCAAAAATATTTTTATAAATGATTAAATGTATATATTATGATCAAATTAACTATAGGCCTACCAAAGAGATATAGTATCCGTTCATGTTGGAGGTATTACTATAGAATTTGATACACTGTACGTGTATTATCATTTATTTATTTGTTTTTATAATATTCAAATATTGAAGCGCTGAAAAAAGTTTTAGGAAAGTTTTATTTTCACAGCAATCAAACCAGCTAAACACAGAAAAACATGGCGGCGATGCAAAAATGGTTTTTGCTTTGTCGCATCGTTTTTCGGCGATTAGACGTTTGCTGATACCAATCAACTTTTTCGGCGTTTAGCTGCTTTGTTTGGACTGAAAACCTTGATTTCATATTTTTGCCGCCGCCACTGACGACAACAAAAATTATAAAAAATATAACTTAAAATTAACAGAATTATATACACTGTATAGTTTGTGAATTGTACATTTAAATGCATTAAAGGAAATTATAATAACATTTTATGATCTGCTCATTGTTTATCAAATTTTTTCTCAGACAATATTAGATCTTTTGAATTTATTGATTATCCGTTATTAACTAATCAAATAAAAAATCCTTCCGGGTTTCTATCATAATTATTGTATTTTACATAGTCGCAAGCGCCTTCCGGACGGAGTGGAAGTTTTTTTTAGAACTGTTTACCCCCGGCAATCGGAGGCTTTTTTATATATTTCGAGCTCTCATTTGGGTTGATGTTTTATTTTGGGTGAGTGGCTGAAGCCCCCCGGCTCTACGGTTCCTGCCTATACATGCTCTCTCTCTCTCATCGTGCTGTCTATATGCGCTCAGCACTAGTATTAGGTCGTAAACTACTACGTCGGGTAAGTCATACGCCATATGAGAAATGAGCATATCGGAATAGGGTTTGGAGCAAACGCGGCGCCTCAAGTGTGAATTTTATAAATCCGCAAGGGGATGTGATTCGCGTTTTGTCCCTACAGGATATTGAACCTATCATACCTGGTGATCTTAGAAATTTATACGTCCTTAAAAGTGGATCTGTTAAAAGCACGCTGGTATAAGCTGCCATACTTTTGAGCGTACGCCAACGTCCTCTTCATGATTTCATTAAGAAAGTATGTTGAATATGTTAGAGGTAGGTTACTCATGTCGAGATACGTTAGGCCTACAGTAAATCTAACTTTTTGATATTGAACCTACGAGTATAACTTTATACTTCTAACCATTCTTATTAGTTAATTCTGGTTAATTATACGTTATTCGTTGGGCATAAGTCGAGAACGCTGGACGTACGTTTGCCATAAGTTATATATAAGTCAGTGATAAGTTACTAATAGGTTAGACTTATGATATATGTATATAAGTACGTTACTTGCTCTGACGTGGGTAGTGGGTTTTCCCACAATCAATCGAACATTGCCTTTATTGCATTTGATATCTATGAACAGGATTAATAACACAAAAACACGGTTGGGCTGTTAAAAGTGCGCAAATAACTATGATCTATTTGATCAAATGGAATGATAGTTTAATTTGTTAGGCACTTATTTGTCTCATAATGGCTTAAGGGCTAATAGGAAAACGGGTGACATAGCAAAATGAACTTCACAAAATGGCTGAAACCTGAAAAATGATTTAAAACAAATATTTTTTTGATGGAAATTGGAAAATTGATCATAGATTTATTTTAGGTTGGTCGCTTTTTGTCCACAGTCTTATGTTTCAGAGAACTTCATTCAAACGTTCTCATGATAAAAGATCATATATTTTCGATGCATGTTTTTAATCTGGTTTATTTTCCAGCCAAATACATGTATGACTAATGACATAGCTAAATCGACATTTTTAGCTCATATTAAATCAAAGCACTAGTCTATTGCTATCGAACTAGAAGTTCCACAGGAACATTGAAAGTTTTCACATAAGACAAGGGCCAGACAAAGCATATATGACATGGTGTACTCACGCTAATCATAAATCACGCTAAGCATAATTTTCAAATTGCAACCCTATATATTAAAAAAAAAGACTGGCCCATGACTTTATAAATCACACTATCACACTAAGCAAAATTTCCTTGTAACAGTGGTTGTAAGGAAATCATGCTCAGTCTAGTGATAGTATACATAAGGTATATTACGGTATCAGGACAATTCGCCCCAAGACAATTCGCCCCGAGACAATTCGCCCCAGACAATTCGTCCCTAGACAATTCGCCCCGAGACAATTCGCCCCGAGACAATTCGCCTCTGAGACAATTCGCCCCTGGGACAATTCGCCCCGAGACAATACGTCCCAAGACAATTCGCCCCTGAGACAATTCGCCCCGAGACAATTCGCCCCCAAAACACAAATTCGCCCCAAAAATTCGTCCCCAAATTTCAAAATTTAAAATGAATTTTAATGCTTTTTAATTCTATTTCGATTGGTTTTTTGAAAGTTATTATTGACGCTAATCAATATAGCATAGTCATAATTGACATGGAGAAGAGACCCCTAAGCTTTACTAGGTTTTAAACGTCTATCTGTAATGACCCAAATTGTGAAATTTCGTCCCAAATTTCAAAATTTGAAATAAGGGAGAAATTTCGCGTTTTGGGTCATTACAGATATGGGTATTTGTGGTAATAATTTAGACTGGTAAGTGCGTCAATGAGATTTTTTAAAAGCAATCTCTTTAATACCCGGAGACAAAGGTATTTAATATTCCATGTATTTAACATCTTTTACTGCATTTTAACCATTTTTAAAGTCATTTAAGTCATTATTAATGTACTTTTTAGAGCGTTCTCAAAAAGGCGATAGGCGTCTCAAACAGTATCTTTCGAATAAAAGAAGGCCCAACAGACAAACAATTGTTAAAAATGACGTCGTAGACTTTTGAATTCGGTCCTTAAATGTGCTCCAAAATTACACACTTTTACGTCGTCAAAATTTTTGCGATAAAATTCAGACACTCTAGTAAACGAATGATATAATATAACTTTCATGCATAATTAATGTCACGTTATATTTTAAAGATTGATTTGATTGGATGAGGTCAAACATTCTCACCGAGTATAGAAACATACGCGATGAAAAAAAGACCACAGATGTTAAATACAATGTCACAGTACAGAGACACCAATAATTATATTATATAAAAAGCATTGGAGTTGGATCATCTATTTCCGTCAATCTATTAAAGAATAATTTCTATTCATTTAATTGTTGTCAATATTTCAAGACGAATGAGTTCAGTTAGACCATATATGTATACTGTACTTCATCGCTTCAGGTACAGAATTCAATGTTTCAAAGACATCGTTGTCTTTTGTTCCGAAAAGAGAACTAAGGTAATTGGACATTTATCTAAAAGGAAAACATAGATGAAGACATTATTGGAAATTCAAAGCCAGTATTTAAAACCTAAATGATGTCAAGGAAACACGCAAAGGGGATTCCAAACACTTTTTGAACGTTCTTGACTTCTAGGGCAACAAGTACAATACAGGAAAACGTGTCAAACGAGAAAGATGAAATATTAAATTTCGAAGCTAGTTAATAATGTCACGGAAAGATTAATTTCAAATTGTTTTAAAGACAATTTCAGCCCACAGGCAACTTTTTGAACGCTCTTACACAGATTAAATATACACAGATCGAGAACTCCGCAATAAATAGTGCGCAAGTTCATGGAGTGCTGCCATCTATGTGCGTGTGTTGCTGTTTGTAGGCGCGCTAACCATTACCATTGTTAACAAGGTCTCTAAAAATAATTCTCATTAAAAACAAGGCGATATAATAGATTTCTACATTCAAAATTTCGAAACTAATTGATATGAAGTATTACCAAAAAGTTCAGATCACTGAAAAAAATAGCATAAGATGGATTTTTGCCACTTAGTTGTAACCCGCCTATTTAGTTACTAAATGCCTTATAACTTGGAAACGGTTAATTTTAGGGTATATAAATATATTATTAACTGTTAGAAACATTACCCTTATCTTCTCATAAATTTTTTTTTAAGGTCATCCCAGGTCATTTTAGGGATTTTTACGTATAAATTCATGAAATGACCTTTGATGACCTTGAAAACATAGTTTTTGAGAAGATAAGGGTAATGTTTCTAATAGTTGGTAATATATTTATGTACCGTAATATGGGGTGACTCTGGACAGTTTTTGAAGTTTTTTTACTATAACTTATAGACAGAATTTTTTTACACCGATTTTTTTTGTCTAAAACATGTGTCCGTGGGGACAAGCTATTTAGCTGCAAATTTATTTTTTAGCTGCGACACGTTTTACATATATATTTTCCAAATATTGGTGCTGTCCCTACTCACCCCATTTTTGGGGTGAGTAGGGACACTAGCTTATTTCAAGCATATTTCAAGTTATTTTAGCAAGTTTCACCTCACACAGCTTAGGGAACTATAAAATAACTAATATATTACATTAAAACTTCAAAGTATAGCTTGTAACATATCGAAATGAAGCTAACGACGATTGTAGCGTTTTTTGCAAAAAGTAGGAATTAATTTTAAAAGTAGGTAGAAAAAACTAATGTAGGACATTTTTTTTGAAATTTCAAGTTATATACACGTGATTTTAATCGTTTTTTGCAAAAAGTAGGAACTAATTTTAAAAGTAGGTAGAAAAAACTAATGTAGGACAATTTTTTTTTAATGGGAAAAGAAGGTGTGTTAAGAAGTCTGTCAATGTTATGATCTATTATGTACCATGGCTACAGATACAGACATCGTTTTATGATCCTTTATTATCCTTAATGATATGATGATAACATGTTATCTTTATTATTGACATCTGAATTGAGCCAGCCATCAGCAATTAAAGAAAACAGGTACAGCAAGCAGCAGCAAGTCCTAATCTTCATTCTGTCAAAGACTTTCCTAACAATAGGACAACATAAAAACAGATTTCCGATAAATAACTGGCGATAATTAAATGATATAGCAACTGTTGTTGATATGTTTTTTCTTTTGTTGTACACTAATTGATAATATCGTATAGCTCTTTATATCTTGCTCATCATCTTTTCTTCAGGGGATGAAAGGACTTATTTTAAAGGATGTTACAGTCGGGATGTTATAATTTTCTACTATCGGTGTTGCAAATATTTTCCATGACTACTTACCCCCGCCCCCCCCTCCGAGTACCATCTATGAAGAAGCACACATGTAATTATATTGTGCTAAAGTACACCGGTTGCATAGATCATCTCTTACTCTATAAACCCCGGTGTACCTGGGTGTACGGCATCATTTTGACATACTGATACGCTATTTAGAAAGTAAAATCTAATTTGATCAAGTTTCCAAAAACTTAATTTTGTAGTGAGAAACAATTTACATTCATAATTTGTAGTGAGAAACAATTTACATTCATAAATATAGACTGGTTTTAGCGTATTACTCTACTGATATCGTACGTTCAAATCTTGAGCCTGGCTTGTAACCAGGCAACGGGGAGAAGGCCGGGGGAGCGGAATTCGATACAAGATGGCACCGAATTTCACTGATCCTCAAGTATATTTTACCTTAAAGTATAGAACAAAAAAAATTCCTAGACCTTTTAGTGATTTCCTGTTTTCCATGTAAATGGTTACCTTGAACCAACTCACGCGTGACCGCGATTAAATATGGATAATCAAAAATGGCGTCATTTTTTAGTTTTCCAAACAGGCGAATTGGGTCAACAAATCGTTTGATATAATCAATAACTAAAATAAGTTTAGTCTTAACTTTCATTTTGGCCGAGGATATTCTGAAATTATTCGCGGATTAACCAGATAACCGCTCAATATTGACTTAATAACGATCCAAGTAGATTGCATTTTTATTCTTGCTAAGAAATTCCTATGCTATGTTCCTGACTTCAGTAGTGCCCTACGGGCCAGACCGGATTCAGGATCACAGACTATCGCCTCCAAAAACCGGGCGGATAAAAGTGCTGAAGGACATTTTTAATCCGAAGATAAGCTCCTAATTAAAAAAAGATACGCGCACCCAGTATCATCACTGATCATCACTGTCACTGTCACATATCTATCCGATCTAATTCATCCTATAAATTTTGGGTCGCCAGCGACAAGCTAATCTAGAAAACGA
>JAUCNG010400143.1:0-10578 GCA_032353305.1 Cephalothrix spiralis
CGGTCTCCAGATGTCCAAAAACTAATACAAAATTTTATTCAAAATCTTATTTTAATGGTACCCTATCGGAAACGGAAATTTTGACGTTTTCGCATTCGGAAACAGAAAATAAACCTTCATAATATACGGAAACGGAAATCGAACATGACAAATTTACAAAAATTACAAATAAATAGGGCAAAATGCTGATCAATAGGTTATTCTATTTTTTCTTTTCATGTGGGGGGGGGGGTGCCAACGCCAAAAAAAAACGCATCCCAATCCAGCTGATGGTGCAAAAATACCACTACCCCTTTTGATTAGCATTTTGCGTGAAATTTCTAGAAATACACATTATTTTTAAGATGAAAATTATTTAATTGAGATAAATGGCGCTGATTCAGAAATTATGATAGGATCTCATACATTCATTGGTAAACTAAACCAAAAATTCGGAAATTAATTTAAAATTTGAAGAAGAAGAAAAATATTTAGTGGAAGAAAACGCTTCTTATTTTTCAATAAATATTTTTCACAAAGTGTTCATTTTTTTAAATAATTTATTCATATTAAAAAAAAAAAAAATTCATATTTTTTTGTACTTTTATAATACAGTGTTTTATTCTTATAAGACTTGATATATCAAAGTCAAAAGCTCCAAGGGGCTGAGTGAATGAATTATGGCTAATAATATAGCCTATAAATCACCACTCATCAAATTTATGTACACACACATATTGGTTATCTAGTTTATACAAATTATAAACAAACATCATTTATAATTGTTTGTTAGGATGACGATGAAAGTGTTCATGAATTGGAAGAAGATGACACGGATGAAGAGGACTTTGAAGAACCAACTGAAGTTGAAGATGAAGAAGAAGACGAAGAACTTACTCCTGAGCAAATTGATAGTATTCATTCTGGGTAATTCAATCTGAACAATAATATCTTCCTTATGATATTGGCCAACTAACATGTTTTTAATCGAGGGGGGGGGGATCTAGACACCATCATTTGAAACTTCACTTTTTTGAAAAATCTATTAAAATTCCCACTCACCGACAAGTTTGCTAAAACCGATCATCATGGCCCAACCATTTTCTTGACGCATTTTTTATTGACATCCGGTTATTTTGTGATTTATTTGAATCCGCATTGAGGGTCTAAAGGGGTGTTACGTTTCCAGCTTCCCGATAAAAAATAATGGGTTTTCCCGCTCCCGCTAAGCAAAAATGTCTTCCCGCTAGACGCTCAAATATCGGAAAACGAGTAATAAAATATTTTATATCCTCTTTTCCCGCTTCCCACTTCCGCTAAATCACTTTTCCCGCTTCCCGCTACCGATATTCACCGCATTGCGTAAATATAATTTTTGCATTTAGTGATCGCATGCGAGTTACAATTGGATGGGTATGCTACAGTTCTGTATTTCTAATCTGTATTTTTTATAATGAGATAATAATGAAAAGTTTAATTACAGTGACACTGGAGATGACACCGATTTAGATTTTAGTCAAGAAAGAGCGATTATTGACGAAAAAAAATACATTGTTCCAGAATCAAAATTGGAATCACTAATATTAGGAAGAAAATGTAGTACAAATGGATGTCATGGAACGGTTACTAAAATAACTGGAAAGAAGAGAAAAAGTGCTTCCGTGTTTTATACTTATTCTTGTGACGTAAGAAGGACAATCATTTTTTCTTATAATACAACTAAAAACAGTAACTTTTTTTTTCGATTGCAAGTATTTAATCGAAAAACTGCAACTTAATTTTTGTGTACAGATGTGCATGTATGAAAAAATGCTTGGCTTATTTTTGTGTATATTTTAAACCATCAGATCAAATACTCTATTTATTATACTTTGTAATATTGCGAGGGGCGGGAAACGGACTATAATCCGTACACTTTTTCAGTAGTTCGGAGTCAGTAGGCTAGTCCGGAGAATCAATGCCAGAATCCATTGATTCTGGGTGGAATTCACCGAGAAGGCCGGCTAGTAGTCCGGCTTGTAGTACAGTGGTCTGGCTGATAGTCCAGTAGTCCGGGTCGTAGTCCAGTAGTCCGGGTCGTAGTCCATGGACTACGTAGTTCTTACATTTTTTGACCCATTTCCCGCCCCTAGTAATATTGTATTCTTATTTTTAGCGTGGATGTAACGATACATGGGGCTCATCACATTATTATGGTAGCCGGTGTTCTGTGGCGCTCCTTCTTGAGATATGCATTGTGCTATCGGGGCTAACATGGCGACCAGTTAGTGTAATGTTGGGGTTCATGAATGTTCAAATCGGTTGTGCAAGTACTCATTACAAAGACCAAAGAACATTTAGAATAGCCATCAAAGAATACTATGACAAATTTATGGCGCAGTACCATAAACTGCTTACTGGACTAAGGACAGTGATAATTGATACACGCTATGACACAAGAGGTAGGCCTATGCAAGAGTAGATAACTTCCTAAAATATAATGTATCACGCTGTGAATTAAACTTGTGTGGAATTTAATATTTTTTGTTATGTGTCTGGTGTGACATGCTGACGCGATTGTTGTCTTTGAAATGAGGATATCCACAAAAAAGTTATATCTGAATTTTTTTTTCGCGCGAACGTACAAGCATGCAACAAATGCCCAATGATTCAGAAATGGTCACGATCGATAGTTTGCGGATAAAATTTTTCACCTTGTGCTTGAAAAAGAAATATTATCAACATGTACCAATGGTGTTATTGTTTAATTTTATTTTCAGGCTTCTCAGCAAATAAAGCTACGAGTGCAATTATGGATTACGATACCCATGGGATCATTCATTTAGGCGTATGTGACTCTCGAGAGACGAAAAAGAATTCTGGGGCAATGGAGAGAAAACTTGGAGAAGATGGCCTAACCGATATTATCAATAAGTCTTGTGTTAATATTAGCGACGTGGTAACAGATTCGGGGTCTTCTTATATGAAAATGTTCAGTAAGTAAATTCTTCAACAATTTTCAGTGAAGTTGTCAACGTAAATATTTGAAATGCAACAAAAATATAAGGCAAAAATAAACTAAATCCCATACAAATATTTGAGGGGATATCCAACTGTCGAACAAAATTTTTACTATAAGGGGGAGGGGGGGGGGGGGCTCAAGGGTTAAATGATCTTTTTGGTTTACAAGATTAAAAATTATTGTTAATATTTTTGATTAATTTTGGTATTATGAGATTATTTTTGGTGAAAATTGCACCAAATCTCCATGTTAACCCATGCACCTCCACCTTCAAGGAATTACATGATATATCTTATTATATTTACAGAAGAAGTTGGAAAACCTTGGTCAAGTATAAACCACCATTGTGATGTTTGGCATAAAGCCAAGACTTTGGCCAAAGAGATACGAGAAATGGCGAGAACAAAAGCTCTTAAATTACTATTACATCCATGGATTCGGCCAATTACCAATCACTTTTGGTACTGTTGTGGTAAAAGCAAAGGCAGTGTTGGTAAGTATGCTTACATCCACACACAGTCCTTACCAATAATTTATTTCAAATAAATTGTGGAAATAGCACAGACTAAGCAAATGGGTTGATTTGTTACATTGGTGAAATGTATTGAAAAATGATAGGAACCCATATACCTGTAAATAATTATATGAATTCCATTTAGTAGCCTACTATATCGTACTTATTCACTGATATATGTTGGTCATTCGTGCGATACAAGCAATAATTCATAGGTCTCGAGCCATAAAAATGTACTACTCGTAATTTTTAATATTGCCCTCGTCTGCAACTCGGGGAAATAATCGTTGCGTTACCCTTTTCATGGCTCTCGACCCATGAAGTATTATCCATATAAAATACTCGTAAATTGAAATTAAATTTTTATGATCTTTAATGCAGCTATAGTATAATAAAACATTAATTTAAATTGCTTTTAGACAGATTGCGGGCATCTTTTCATTCCTTGCTTGGGCACGTACAAGACATGCACGATTTTCCGGGTTGGAGCTCATGTAAACACTCCTCCCTTCATTCCGAAAAACAAGCAGATAGCAAACAATGGCTCGATTACCGTACAGAGGCTTACCAGGTTTTGAGGTAATTTACTTTTCAAATATAACTTGTATAAATATAATTAAGTCAAATACGAATTTCATAAATTATTTTCTATATACATGTATCATATAAAACAACTCAATTTAAATTTTCAGCACAATTGTGAAAAATCCTAAATGGGCAAGCGAAAACGTGTTACAGAAGTACACCGGAGCAAAAACGACATGGCCAGCAGAAAATTTCTTTTCTCATTCTCTCTTGAGGTAATTTCGTAGGATATTTGTACTCTTTTATCACTTTATTTAATACAGTTGGCAATAATAGGTACACTACATAATAACATGTTAAAATTTCCCTGCTTGACTATTATATACACACATGTAGTCAGATTGAACGGTTGAATGGAATTTGTATCTTTGGATACACTACAGTTGGAAGTTAATTAATTCATCCTTCGAACCCTTTGAATACTGTTAATATTTGTAGATTTATTTAGTCTATTTCTTTACAGATATTGCCCGAAGAGAATTGGATTTTCTTTAGACAATTATGAAATGCGTAATCAGCTGGCTGTGTTAGATTACAACCATCATCTGTATAGAAAAGAAAAGGCCAAGGAAATAAACTACGAGCACTACACATCCTTCGTGTCAAGAAGAACCAAGCAAATGGTGGCATACAAGAAGCTACCTCCAAAGAATTATACATACATACCGAGTAAGTGCATTTATTACTGCCTTTTGTCTATAATTATTGATCCGAAAATATCAAACTTTTGTCTGTATTCTCACGAACGTCATTTCTCCTGCTCAATTTGTGACTACGCATTTACTTCCCAGTTACGAAAAAGTATTTCGAACATTTTTCAGTAACGTTTATTTCAAACTTGGATTTTGAAAATCGAATGATCACAAATTACGCAAGAAAAATGACGTTCATAAGTTATAAATCACAACAATAGTTACCGGTAATAGGAATCTATTATCTCCTGATCACAAGTATCAGGTAATAGGATGTTTGAATTGAATCACGGCTGAAATCGCTGACGATAATTGATATTGTTTATCAACTGCTCAACATTATGATATATATCTATATTTCTTAGGTCTCATAGCCACATGCATGTACCGTAGGTATGTGACTCCGTGTACGGAAAAACGGAGTTCCAAATCGTTGGAGCTGGATAAAACCAACGTTGAAAATGTTGGTGGTTTTTACCTTTGGCAGGCAAAACAAAGACGTTTAGATAAGAATTCAACATGAAACTACGGTACGTAAATATGTAAATATTATAATATTATTAAAGGAAAATATTTTTATAAGTTAGAAATGTAGTATATAAATTATAGTCGGATAATAAAATTATAATTGACTGTTTTACTACTGTAATTCGATTTTGAAACTGCACTCGTTCCGGAACTCGGGCTATCCGACTATAATTAATATATTACATTTCTAACTTATAAAAAAAAATTCCTTAAAAGATTCCGAATGTAAACACGGCGGATATATTGCATCACGCGGATACAAAGTCGAATCACCCGCTAAAAGGTAAACACACATGAAAAGTCGGGTAATAAGGAAACGTTATCACCATTTTTCAACGTCAAATTGACATATGGTGAAGGTCAACAAAATTTTGAAAATGTGGTACCAAATGACTGGCCAAATATTGAAGTTACTTGAAATGGGCGGTGCACCTGGCACTTTTGTAACCCATCTAGGACTTTTAGCCATGTTTTAGCACATACTAAATGTTTCCATATGCTTATTTTCGGGGTCCTGAAGATATGTAAAATTGCATCTGGCTTAGTCAAGATTATTTTCAACTAAGGCATTATGATATATCATAATGAAGCTTAGGACCTCAGAAACATTTACCCACAGAATCATTTCACCTTGGGTTTATTTCAAGGTCACCAGAGGTCAAACTTGTCAAAAGTATGTGTTTCGAAACGGTTTCAAAATGGGCTAAAACATGGCTAAAAAGTCATAGATGGGTTAAAAAAGTGCCAGGTGCACCGCCCATTTCAAGAAACTTCAATACTTGGGCAGTCATTTGGTACCTCTTTTTCAAAATTTTGTAGACCTTCACCATATGTCAATTTGACGTTGAAAAAATCGTGATAACGTTTCCATATGAAGAGAACATGAATATATGTTGTAAATGTATACCAAAAACAGAAAAAGATGTTACAATCTAAATATGAGTACTAATCTGAATCCCCACCGAGGTCTTGTTCGTCTAGGCTCTCGTAGCCACGATAAAATTCCGACGGGAACCTCTGACGAATCTTCTTCACTACACAACTCAGTGGACACTTTCGATTTTTCGCCCCCAATTTACTGTGCATCCACATGGTATAATTACGATATGCACAGTATCGCAACTTATTGGGGGCGAAGTTAGGCTGGTCATAGTATTGTCTCGCCCAACACAATACTCCTATTTCGATTGCAACATCTCTTTGACATATGTCAAAGAAATCGGGCAATTCTGTGACACATGGCTTTATTTTACAACATATATTCATGTTCTGACTAGGCATTATTATACAACACTCACAAATACAGAACTCAGGTTTTCTGTCATTTACAAGTGGGGGGTTTGGGCTAAGGTACCTCATCACCCCCCTTGGGTTTTCCATCAGGACTTTTTTCATTTTTTCTTTCAACTCTGCTTCATTCATGCTATCGATCATTTTCTGTAAATAATTTAAAAAAAAATTAATAAGGTTATGTATATATACACACATACACCATGTTTGTATGTACGTAACCATATAAATAAACTTTGAAAACCACAGGAGTCCAAGTTTAGTAATCCTATATATTGTGTCCCAAAAAAATGTATAACAGTCAGATAATGTCATATTGTGTTTAAAAAAATACATATTTGAGAAAATGGTCTTCTCTCCCGAATAAAAACGATTTGGTGCAGATCGGTTCATAACTAAGGGAGCTAAGATGATTCTCCCGAGAGCTCTCTGGTTTCATTTTCCCCAACCTAAATCCAATATTATCTAAAATTTGAATCTTCTGAGAGCATTTCATGAAAAAAAGTGTTAATATTAAATTGATTAAAAAGAATTTTAAAAATTATGAAAAATTAAAAATTTTGGGAAAGGACGTTCATTTTGGTACATAGGGGAAATTTATGTAGCTCAGTTATTGCACCAAATTTATTTTATTTGAAATACCAGACCATGATCTCGCTAGTGATCACTAGTAGGGATATGCATAATTAATTCACAATATGACTCCATTGAATTCCTTCAAATTAAAAACAAAGTCAGATTGATTACTTATCCGTGAAATGAGTATAGATGACCATCAATATCCTTGGACTTATCTCTATTATATGGCTTACGTTCGAAATAGGCTACACATACAGTTTACATACATACAATAATCGATACAACAATATTAAAAAAAATATATAATTTTGCTAAAACATAACTCTTAATCTTTATTGCAGGCTAACCGATACTAACCAAACAAAACAAGATTACCTGAGATTATGTTTCAAAAGTATATAAGGCAATGTTTTTGGATTTACAGGAATCAGAGCCGATTTCATGCTTGTGAAGTGTGACATACATGTTTATACTCTCATAGATTTAAATGAAACTTACATCTCCTTCTATTTTCATTTTTTCCTCCTCCTCCCGATATGCTTTCATGGTGACTAGAATGTTCTTGTTTCGTTCGGCTCTTGCCGAACCTGCACCATAGGGGTTGAATACCATTCGCTGGCGACCGGGTTTTGGTGCCTGACTTGGTCGTTGATTTGGTGTCTGGCTAGTGCTAGGTATTGGGCTTTCTGTAGCCTGGCTCGTACTAGGTACTGGCGCCCGACTCGTAGATGGTACTGGTGCCTGACTACTAGTACTAGGTTGTGGACTGCCAGGTGGTTGTTGAACACCATCATAACGTACCTTAAAATGATGAAAAATATTGTTAAAAATAATAAAAATTGTATTTTATGTCATACGTCATTCATTTAATTTAACATTTAAATTTGTTCATGGGGTCATGGAAAATAATGGCCAAATTTTTTCAACCGTGCGTCAATTTTTTCCTAAAACTGTTTTCAATTACCTAATTGTTGCTACTAGAAACTTTTTAAATTGTCCATGTAAAACAAAATAATTAAATGCCAATTTTCATGCTTTAAATCACGATTTGTGGTACCAAACAGTTGATGGGAAAAACTGAAAATGGTAGAAAAATATAGTATAATCACCCACACAACGTTCTGTATATAGTATAGAATGTTACAACGAATTCTGTGCATGTGTATTTTGAGTTTATAAAAATCTTATTATGTATATTATTTGCGCACTTTGTTTATATTTATTGTTTTTATGTATCGTATCTTTTATTGCGCAAACACATACACATGTATATAATAGTATACAATTGTTAATACAAATCATTTCGATGTATGTCCGCAGCTTAGAGAAGCAAATTTTGACAAATAAAAAAAGATTTGCTAACCTCGTATGTCTTGTATTGGCATTTTTTTGGTATACAATTCGTCGAACACCCGCTTCTTGTTTTTGAGCACGGGCACCTGACGCATCTGCTGTTCTTTTTACAGTTACAGCAGGGATCTGCTATAGCTGGACTGTTCTGAAAGAAATATAAATTTGTAAAAACCACATATCAAAAACAGTATAAATAATATTTTATTTATTTTCTAAAATAGAGTTAAGATGGTCGTCAATTATCTGATAAAAGATTTCTTTGGTGCCGAAGGTCATAATTATAATCAAAATAAAGCTAATCAAGACATGAATTATTAGTTAATTAAAGTTCATTTGCGCAATTAAAATCCATTTGCGCAATAATGCATCATCATATATAATGATGATGTTCTTTATTAATAGGTGGCGTTATAGTATTGGTACGCCATTTGATATTATACCCAAAACTCCCTATGCATGCATTTGGCTGAATTAAAAGATTTTTAGTCAGTTGACTTTGATGCATGGGTCACGTCAATACGTGTATTATAAAAGTAATTTAATTAAAAATAAACATATACACATGTATTGTAAAAATAATCAAAAATATTATGGACAAATTATTTTTAATAAGAAGCGTTTAATTTGTATCAAAAATCGTGTATTAAAAATGTAAAAAAAAATTATTGTAAAAATAATCACAAATGCGCTATTATGTAGCCTACATATGTGAAAATATATATGCAATTTATCTCAATTAATGAGAAATTGAATTTTTTTTAAATTCATGAATTTTTTATCTAAAAAATAATATATTTATAGAAATTTCACGTCAAGTGCTAAGGCCTTTTTTTTAATTACTTGGTTTATGGACACATTTTTCAAAAAACCCCGCCAGCGGCGGTGAAAAAAATGTAAAAGAAATTTGAAAAAAATCCCCCGCCGGTAAAACAAATTAAAAATTTTTTCCGGCGGCGGTAAAAAAAATGTTAAAGAAAAAATTCCGGCGTTAGGAGTTCTTAAAAAAAATAGACCTAATCAAAAGCGTTTTTGCAATTTGCACAATGCCATCACATGATAAGGAAAAATAAAATAACCAATTGATCAGCATTTTGCCCTATTTATTGGTTATTTGGATAATTTTTCATGTTCGATTATCGTTTCCGTATATATACTGAAGGTTTATTTTTTGTTTCCGATTGCGAAAACGTCAAAATTTCCGTTTCCGATAGGGTACCATTGAAATAATTTTTTGAATGAAATTGTTGAATTTTTGTAATACTTTTCGGACATCTTGACAACGATCACCAACCACCCACCCCCCTCCCCCAGATAGGCCCGGGCCCAAGATCATTATTGCCCATAAATTTCCTAGACTAGTAATTCAAAAATCAAGTTTTCATAAAATATAACAATTTTTCAATATCCCGTTCGTGATATATCTTATTATTTCTTATGTCATGCTTATGTGAGACTTCGTTGACCCGATTGTCTATAAAATAATTCTAGAAGACACCTACGTCACAATCTCTCCATTCCACGAAGCGCCGATATTTGGATTTATATAACATTTTGATAAAAAATTTGAAATCTGCTCAAAATGAAGTCAAATGGACATTTTTTTCAATATAAAAGACAGTAAGGTGAGAATAAAGTAATATAGATTTACATGATGCATTTAATTTAGAAAAATTCAATAGTTTTAGGGCAAAAATTGGATGTTTTTAGGTTTTCCTAAGAATCGATTAGATTCTATGTGACGTATATTTTCACAAAAATTTCATAAATATGTTCAAATTCAGTTTTATGAGGACTAAGAATGGTTTTATCTGCTTTTGGCTTCATAGGGAATTCATTATAATTTTTTATAGATATTTTTAATAGGTTTTAGTGTACTTACCGAAGTTTCCATATTTTTTTCTGACTTTGTAGGATTTCTTTTAGAAAAAAATCGCGTCTATGAAGAATATTGAAGATCGTTTCACCGCGATGTCTACCAAAGGAATGAATTGTACTTCCGGTTTCACTTTGGGGTAATGGGGTGAAAAAGTTGGGAATTTCGAAAAGGCACTTTGAGT
>JAUCNG010400254.1:0-10568 GCA_032353305.1 Cephalothrix spiralis
GTGGTGGACTAAGTATGATATGTCACGCCTAAATAAGTTAGACACTATTAACTTAATATCTAAATTAAATAGAACCGAAAGAAATCTTTTGTTAAGTCTTATGTAAATAATATATTTTAGTTTAGATTCATTCATTTCGTGCTTCGCACTCAATAAATGATTCTAAACTAAATTATGTACATAGACTTCACAAAAGACTTCGGTTCTATTTGACTTAGACACACAAGTTAATAGTAGGCCTATCTAACCTATACTTATACAACGTGTCCCGATATTATGGAAAACAGCCAAAAATACTTCATGTGCATGAATTTGTCTGAAAATGTACGACATTATCGAGAGAGAAAAAGTTTTATTTCTAGAATAGTCATGTTCATTGATATATTCTTAATTACAGAAATTAAGTTTTGTAGTGATTTCCCCAGTAAGTAAATTAGTACGTAAAACGGAGCGGCACCGTGTAAATAAATCGTGAAGCACTGAATGTATGATTGTCTGAATCAACCGAACGATAGGAGGGTTCCATCATTAAATTTTGTTTATTTGTCTTCATATACAGCACCCGACGTAGATCGTAGTCTACCTATGATGATAATTTGGTGAATCGATCGGGAAGAATAAATAATTCAATACGTGTACAAAATCTAGGGTGGGGAGATATCGACAATTGATTTCCAAAATAAATTTTAAATCCAGCGTTCAGGTTATTTTAATGTATTTGCTAGAGACTAAACATACTAAATTACTTATGAATGAAATAACAAATTTATCGAGAAATAGCAGTTCATTTAGCTGTTTTCCATAATATTGGGACACGCAGTATAACTCGTTGTTATTGGATACCAAGATGCGTCTCAAGATAATGTTGTTGTCGTGTTATATGATAAATTACATTTATACCCTAAAGTACAATTATATGTAAGATAATATAATAAGCAATAATAAGTGGTAATAACTTGTAAATGAGAAGGATAATGCTCAAGGTTGGATTTAAAAGGTCTGATGTCCGCGTCAATTAAACGATTGGTTTGGATTGCAGTGGTGTTATTGAAATCGTTATTACCAAGTGTTCATGATTCTAGAATGATGGTGCCCTTGTATTACGACACTGCTGCCATGGGGTTCATTCGAAAAGCGAAATGCGAAATTAATGGTCATTAAAATTTCCCAAAAATCATATTAAATTTATTTCTCTGGTATAAAAAATAATTAAAAACGTAATATAATCTATTTTTACTGGCATTACATGCAAAACGCAAAGAAAAAAACAATTTTACAAATTATTATTTCGCCGAATTATTCAGTGTTTTTCTGAAACAGAATTCATACGGAATACAAGTTTGTAAAATTGTTTTTTTCTTAGATTTTTTACATGCAATGCTAAAAGAAATGGATCATAATATTTGTTATACCAGAGAAATGAATTTAATATGATTTTGGGGGTATTTTAATGACCATTTCGTTTTTCGCATGAACCCGCTGCCGTGTAACCGCTATTCAAAAACGATAATTTTTTAAAACTGTTTTCAAGAGAGAAAAACTTCTGGCTCATCAAGTCTTTTTTTATTGATCCCAGCAACGGAATTATCCACCCCGTGATAAATGCGCACCCGAGTGTCCGTGCTAAATAATATTGCGGATTTGAATTTAGCACTTCCACCCGAAGTTAGAATGATAGTGCTCTATCAGATAAGCAAAGAACAGAAGCCTAATCTTGCATCTATCAGAGGACCCCCTTCAGAGTAGAATCATCAGACGTCGAATGAAGAAAAAAAGTCGATAAAAAAACTTGCCGCCGACTAACTTTGAAAATTTAAAGAGAGAAAAAAGTGTTCAATTCAACATTTGATTGCATAAGTTTATGGTACTTTTGGGGTTAAACCTTGAGACCCCAATTTTCGAGGGTCGGGCCCACTTGGGTCTGAAGCTTAAACACCAAAAGTTCCATAAACTTGTGTATAAAAATATAAATTATACTTCAGAATTTAATTTTGTTTGCGCCGACGAGATTTTTTGAAAATTCTTTTAAATTTTACTGACGACGAGCATTTTTGAAAAGTATCCAAATAAATCATGGGAATAGTTTTTAATCGTTTCGCGATATCAGGAAACCTATATGAGTATACTTCCTCAGAAAAAGCTTCCTCAGAAAAAGAATTTCCACTTCATGATGCACAATTATAAACTTTTCCCATTCAAGTTATCTCCATTAGTCCCTGAAATTCTAAAGAATAGGTGCTATTAAAAACACGGAAATTCTAACGGCTAAGACTGCAGGCAATTCATCTAAAAAGTAAAATATGGAACTCTGAAAAGGATTTAATGAGCACCGGCACCTCTAATGCTGAAAAGTAACTTCTGGGAAAGTGTTTAACCAAAACAAGCTCTCAAGAAGAATTTCATTCCTGCTGGCGGCGCTTAAACTATGCGTAAAGATCCCTGGTCCCTATTCTATCATAAGTATGACATTGACTTAGTCAATGTCTCATAGGAAAGGTCCAACATCTTTAGCTTTGGATACATCTGTATTATGCACCAGTAAACGGGAGGGGGGTGCCGGGAAATGTCAAAATAGCGCTGCTTAGCGCTAGCGCTAGGATTGCTCAAAGCAGTGCTATTAATCGCAGCCGGGGACGCTTTTTCGATAGCTATCTGACGCTACGGATCGCCCATAGGGGCAGGAATTTTTATATTTTTTTATTTCTATAGAAAAATCAGTTTGCAAGTGGAACAAATGAGCAAAAAAACGAAAAAACATAACTTTCATCTTTATTTTCCTTTTTTTAAATATACTATATCAAAAGAAATTGCGCTCTGGAGAGCTATAAACCGCCTCCCCACCCGGGGACTACTCACTGAAGGAGTTCTGTGGATCACCAGATCCACAGATTTCTAGCGCTAGGATCGCTCTAAGCGTCGCTAAGACTCGCTATTTTGATATTTCCCCGCAACCCCTCCCGGTGTATTTCATTGACTGGTGTATAAGTTCGATTGACGTCTTAAATGATTCTTCCTTATGATCAAGTATTGAACGTATTAACCCCAACCTGCCCTAACCCTTTCTCTCACGAGCGTTACAGATGTTCTGCCAATCAGTTATCGAGCTATGCTCAGACGGATATGATAGACCTTGTCTATGAGACTTTGCTTAAAGTGAATAGATATTGAGATAGTAAACACTTCCGTTAATGGCATCATCGTGACCTAGATTTCTATATGCTATTGTCATTGGCATATGAACTATGCCCGGTTGGCATCTGGGACGAGGCATACTAGCCTACAAATGTATTTGAGGGTTAAACATGTTAAATGCGGACCTGTTTAAACCAGCATTTCATTTTAGGAATCTTCGGAAAAAAGGTTGTAACGCTAAGCGATAATAGGGAAGGCATCCAGTTCTAATGGCCTTAAATTGAGGCGAAAATTCCCTTTATATATAACCTCATTCCCGAAAATTACTAAACCGAAATGCTGCTTTGAATTGATGGAAATGGCGTGTATTATATTGCACGCATGTATTTCTACATTTAATGTTATTCTTTTAGATAATGATGTTTGCAACATACGGTAAAATATAGATTATTTTCCGTTGATTTTTTAGTAAATTGTTAGCTGTAGAGGTAATATTTTATAACTTGTGAATTTGATATCGGGCTTAGAATAGGTATAATTGGTTGGTTTTTTAAGGTTGCGCAAGTAGTTAAGCTGTTTGACTATGGGCAGAAACGCGATTGCGCTAGAATAATTGCGCCAGAGTAATAATGATAGCTGGTAGCTATGTAGTATGTTACTCTATTTTATATAAGCCCGCATTGTCTTTATCTACATGTATGCCACGCCCGGACAAATAAGTTATAAGCCACGCCTCCGGCTACCAGATGGTTTCGTCAATCCAGAGTTAAACAGCTTCACTACTTGCGCATACGATAAACGACATCCGGATTCTGGTAAATTGGAGACTTAAGGAGTTTAGGGGTATGTTTTTATCCGTATGTAATAGATTTTATTGTCCTAAAAACAAATAAATAACATAGTGTGACGTCATGAATTAATTAAATTTTACAAATACATAAAAATCGGGTCGGTTTAGGACATAAAAATGTATCACAGACCGATAGAAATAACCCCTTTTTTACCGGGATTGTTTTCTTACTTCAAAATTGTATTTTTTATAAATTGACGCCAGAAAGTCACAAAATGGGTTAGTGTGTCGTGTGTGACTTCCGTTCATTCAGCCTTTGATGGTCATTTATATATATAAAATATTGCCTCTACGTAGCCTTTCTTTTCATTTAATTAATCACGCTTTTCTAACATTACTATTGTAAGTTTCAATGTAAGAACGAACCAAAATGCTATACGATTTAAACGCCATTTTCGTTCGTTCTAACGGTGAAACAGACAATAGCAGTAATTAAGTTTTAACCCATTTATTTCTACTTTACAGTTTCTTTATTATCTCGTAATTTAGCTTGCTTGCTATTTTTACAAACATCTGCCAGTATCACAGTTATTCAATTTTTCTTTTTATAGTCATAGTAATTATACTAATATAGAGCATGCCTAGAATGAGTTGAGGTGTTTTTATTTTCATGAGTACTCATTCGGTGCCTTAACACGTTTTTACCTTTTTTGCTTGACCTTGCACTTATATTTTTGAGAGATTCTCCCGCTTCAAGGTATGTAAAAAATAATTGTTGGGCTTTTTAGAGATCTGCGCATGCGCACTTCGAGTTTTCGCACTGCGCATGCGCGAATCAATAACATAACAGCTGATGTATGTAGGTTAGGGTCTTTCTATCTGCTGATAATACATTTATATAGCCTAAATCCAGCCGATAATGAGATATTGACAGTCGAAAAATATTATTCATATTTTTTGGACTAGAATATCTCGACAACTGCTAGTTTTAGACTATACAAATATACTACCAACAAATAGCAATATGCCACTTATCTACCCGAATCAGCTGTTATTTTTTCGATTCGTGCATGTGCAATGCAATAACTGAAGTGCGCATGCGTTTAACTCGAAAAGGGCTCAATAGATTTTTTTATGTTACATACCTTGAAGCGGTACCGGTAGAATCTCCAGTTTTCAAAAATAAATGTCAATGCAAGGTTAAGCAAAAAAGATAAAACCGTGTTAAGGCACGGGTGTATACTGCTTACCAACTGCATTATGTAACATTTGATTCACAGCAATCTCACTTTTGGTGATATGGGCCTACAACTAACATAATCACTTAATCTTTGTTTTAAATCACAATAATAATTTAAAAGCATGTCTAAAACATCTGAGGTATTTCGATCTACTTTTTATCTTACATACATGTAATTAAAATTTCTGATTTTATTTACTCAAGAAAACCTATATTAACATATTTTAATGCAAAATATATGAATAAAGCTGGAAAATATTTGCAAAAAATACGGAAATAATTATTTTGACCTCACAACCCAGCGTATGCAAATTATTACCCCTCCCCGTAACTTTGATTGTGTGAATAATATTTTGCAAAATTTTAAATTTCTTTTGTTTACATTTACAAAGAAAAATGTTACAAGCTTTCTAATGCTAACAAGAATTAACGAAAATTTATTTTACATGATTTAAAATCAATTAATTGTTAACGTTGTCTAGATGCATTGAATTGGGAGAGAGGAAACAAGGTCAAGCGGCTTAAACGTGTGTTTTTGGCCATTTTATCCAAAAAAATTGTTTATCTACTCATCACGGCAGTTTTTGTTTACATCGATTATTTGACATATTATTTTTCCAGCATATCCCGTGTTTGGATTCAAATTATTAATTTAAACCCTATTTTCTTTAACAGTGAATCCAAACAAAATGAAGAAGCTGAACTGAATTCGCAGAGAATTAAACATGGATTGTAAGTTGTGATATATTGTATCGGCCTAGGGTGCATGGTCCTTATTTTGCAATTTTTGGAAAAGGTGGCTAATCGTATTATGGTGGCATTTGATGAGGAAAAAATATTCAGTTTATTGGTTCAAAAATCACCTCAGTAGCCAAAACTGTTTTATTAAATAATGTGTCTGTCATATCCTATTATTTTAGCTATATGATATTGTTACTGTAATATAGTACTTTAATTTGTCTTTTTATTAAAAAATTCATGTAAAGATAAAAATCAAATTTTACTGAATCATCTTCAAAATTATTTAAAGGCCTGCATGTGACTGCATGTGATCGTTTTTAATTCAACAACACTGTATCATTATTATTATCATTTTAAAACTCCATTTGTATATACATTCTTCTTTTTTGTAATTATTTGTTCTCCTTCTGCACTGTATATTATGTTTAGCACCACAGAGAGGCACTTTTTTGTTGATCTTTTAAATAAATAAATATAATTTGTCTTTTTAGGGAGATGCAACAAACTCAGAATCAGAATTTGGTAAGTACATTCATTATTTAATTCCGTTGACACTTTTTGATGGAACTTTGTTTTCCTTGCATAATGCTGTATTATTAAACAAATACGATCGTTAAAATAACTGCATTGTATTGCACTAAAAAATTGTACAATAACTTAAAATACAGTATCTAGGTCGTAATGCCTTATAAACATTACATAATGTAAATATTCATGTGAAATTAGGATCATGATCATTATGTGGTAGTGATATACTGTTTTAGAATTGTAGTCTTGCCTGTTGCCTCGATTTCATCAGCCGGGAGACCACCTACAAAATACTAGAAATAGACTGCTTGCCTGCTCGAATACGGTAATACGGTCATTTTCAACGAACTATGGAGATCTATACTTAGAGAATCAAATTGTGTACATTCGCACTTGTCAGAGTTTCAGTCTTGCATAGTTCTACTAGACCGATACTCTGACATAATTCACAATCTTATTTTCTGCATAACATCTCACCTGTCGTCGAAAATGGTGTGGTGCCATTGATTGGTTAACCGATTGAGGTGACCGGGCGCTGGACCCCCCAGGTGTTGTATACTCAGCTTTGAAGAAATCATACATCCGGCCATGATGGCCGATTGGTCTAAGGGACTGATTCTTAACTAGTCGACGGAGAAGGCAGAAGTAATTAAGTGTCGTGGGTTCGAACCTTGCCTATGTTTTAATATTTAAGTGTAGTTAGACAAATCAGATAAATTGGATATCGATTATGCCAGGGTATTATGAAATATGATATAAATACCCTGAAACGATACATGTATTTTATCATTTGTATTTTCAGGTGCCGCTGGGTGCTTCATCTAACCGAGGTATTTGTTTTTCCTTAAATACATTTCGCCGAACGTTACTATTAATTATATTGGTCCCTAAAAACCACTAGTGCTTCGACTAAACCATTAGTCATTTAAGAAAACCAAACATCATGTGATCACTTATCGACCAATTAAAATGAATAATTTGAAAATAAGATAGGTGAAACAGTATTGATATGCCATACACTGAAAGTATGTTGCCTTATTTTTATTTTTTTCCAAAGACAAACGACTTCTACTCCATCTATTAAGTACATGTATATATTCATTTACAGGTATAGAAAGCTGTGCGCCTATTGTAATGGATGATCAGCATAATGTTGATACTGGTAAGTGACTTCTAGTATAATATTTCAAATGTAAACCTAGTAGTTCCAACCCCCCCCCTCAAATTTGGCCCAAAATGGTGGTGAATTTTCAAATTTCGCGCAATTCGGGGGGGACATTCAACGCTGCGCTATGGAGCGCTATTGCCTCGGAAACTAAGATTTATTTTATATTATCTTTTAGGCTCAATTCAACTTGATGTGGACGGAATGCTGAATCCCATATTTGATGGTGGTATGAGTGCTGCTGGATCCGATGAATCTGCTTTAGCTGTTCTTTTAAACTTCTTAGATCCTAATACTGGAGTAGATAGTTCTCAACTTGTTGATATAACTGATCTACCATGGTGAAAATACTATCACGCTTCTTACTGACAAGATAACAAGAATATATAGAAAGAATTGGTACCGTACAGAAAGGTCAATTGAGAAAAATCATATGGCGAAATTTTGAGAATTCGGATATAGACTGGGGCCTAAAAGGAAAATTCGTGAAGAATAGCGGAGTCAAACATGATTCTAAACAAATGCTAATAAATAATTGCTTCTATCTTCAACTATATAACCCCTAAATGGCTGAAACTTTACTATCTGACGATATTTGATTCCCTCTCAATTCCTGAACCTTTGGTAAAAGAGCTATTAACGACCATAACATCGTAAGTAGTAAACACAGTATTCCTGATCTTATAAGCATTTATTTATTAGCATTTGCTCTAAAATAGCGAATTATCATTTTAAGAGCCCCGTATCTCCCCGCGTATCTCCCCTGAACTAAATTTTCATTCATACATACCGGAAGTCAGGCTGTATGGATGCTTGCTAATTAGTCTATACATCTTATGTTAGGAGCCATTAGGGAACCGATCACTTTGCTGGAAGTTACGAGCATTTAAAGCGGAAAATTACATTTTCTAAGTTTCGCCATGTTTATGTTCTTCTTCTACTGAGAAAAATGACCTTCAATAGAATTGTCACCTTGCTGTGCAATACATTACCTATCGCATTGCTTTGCGCTATCTCGCGAACGAATCGCCATGTACTTTACCTCAAGGTGCTAATTTGAACCTTGGACATTTTAGCACCTTATATGTGCACATTAGCACTTAGCGATTACAAAGTCATGGCGATTCGTTTGCAAGGTGATATTTTGCGCGCAAGGTGACAATTTGTGCTCAAGGTTATCATTTTTCTTAACTGTATCTATCGGTCATAGAAATAACTGCTTTGCTATATAAAGGCAAGGGCACAGTGCTGCCGATTGAGAAAAACTGCACCAAAAATCGAAAATCAAAATCGGAAACTACATTTTTAATCAATAAGATCATTGGGCAATATTATTGACAAAAAGTTGAATCGTATACCCCTAGACTCGGCGCTATATAGGGCCTCAAAGTTAGGATTTTTTCGTACATGAAATTTAGGTTTTTCAAAGACCAAATAAGTTTTAGCAAAAAAACATTCTGAAAAATTAAATTGGAACATTTAATTTTTGCATTAAAAAGAAGGCGGTCAAAATTAAAATTTTCTAAACTTTCGCTGTTGATTCAAAAAATGAACTGAAATGTGTGTTGAGATTTGAACGTAATATTGCAGCTCTATAAGTTAACTTTGATGCATGTGAGTCTCAATGTGCGAAAACGTGTGAAACCCATCTTAAATAGATTTTTGTATAGCATTCTCATCTTCGGAGGGTAAATTCTTGGCAATTTTCAATATTTACCATGCTAAGATAAAGTAAATTTGAGATCCTTTAAAGGTACATGTATAATATTGAAGAACTATTTTACTACTAAGTCCATGAACAAAAGTTTTTGTGAATAATTTAATAAATCATGCATTTTTTGCCTATTACTTCGTGAATCTTTTGCTAACTTTGCTAAGTGTTAGTGATTGGGAATCCTCATGCGTTATCGCGACACACATTGACCTACGTGATGGTACAAGTCTGATTCACTGTTTGAGATCACTTGAGTTCGTGTTGAATGGACGAATTTATGACCCCGATACATTTTGAATTGTTTGCACAGTTTTTTTAAATCGACTGCACTGTGCGGGGCCGTGGTTGGGTATCAAATATTTGAATTCTACAGTTTTTTACCTAGGTGACGCTATGTCTAATCTAACGCGCATTTAGTCTATGTTGCACCGTCTCAGGGGTACTTATTAAATCTATGATGTAAAGTTTATTTTTCAATGTTGTTGTGCTTTTTTGTCCCAATGTTACTGCTGATTAATGAAAATTGTCCTGCCATATAAAGCCTTAAGTGTTCATAAAGCTAAAAATTGCTCAATGTTTTTTTATACCGAAATCATATTATGATGGTGACTCTGCTTATATATTCGACGGTAAAAGTGCTTCTTTGTCGACCAGTAAAATCCTTTGGTGGTTTTGATCCATGATGTCCCGACATCATTACCTGAAAATTTTCAAAATCGCCGGTTGCTCTTTTCGAGAGAAATGCGCATGCGCGGTCGAGTTTTAGGGATGCTCATGCAGAAATCCCAAAAATGACAGTGGATTCCTGTAAAATAGGGGCATGATTCTATATGTCCATAATACAGTTATATGACGTAAAATCAGCCGTAACAGAGTTATTACGAATCAATGATAATGACGTCAAATCGATTTATAATTACTGGTCAACAAAGAAGCACCTTTTAACCGGCGATTATAGTACTGGGGATATATAATATGTTGTCAAATAATATTGTCAAGTCATCTGAACTCCGCGAGTAACGAGTTAGAGTAGAGAATGCAGGCAATACACCTTTTTTAAACATATGCTTCTTTGCTTTTAGCTACCTACAATGTTGTGTTTCTACTACACAAGTTTATAGTTTTGGTCTTAAACCTTCAGACCCTGTTTTCGGCCCCCCGCCAAAAGCTCGGAAGTGCGGGCCTAAACCCCATCAACCCTTATATTTTTGGAAAGCTTGTGGAAATTCTAGGCTCAAGTTTATATTTTCGAAAGGGT
>JAUCNG010400365.1:0-10562 GCA_032353305.1 Cephalothrix spiralis
CGGGCATTCGAAGTAAATCCACAAGGTTTGTACCTACAAAAAAGTATAAGAAATGTCTTTTATTCATTCAATTTATTTATTTTATTAAAGTCATTAGTAAAGAGTAATTACACGTACCGGTATATACTTTTAAGGGTGCCATGCCATTCCCGGAAAATTATAAATTTTGGGGTCGAAGATATCAGTTCGTTGCGCTTATGGTCACATTTGTACTTTGAAAAAACTCATTTTGTCGCACACATTTAAATTTTCAATTTTTTTCAACTTACAGGCCAGCCTTATAGTCATTTTTACTATATTAATTTTAGGAGATTTTTGAGCAATATGTTATGAGATTTTAGGAATATTCTAACAATTTATGAGATTTTTTGATAATATGGATTTTCTAATAACTTTCTTCGCTACAAACAAAAAATTTTTGCTTTACAATAAAACCTATGCATAAAATTAGTTAAATAACTAACCATAATATAAAATCTTATGCCGAGCGAAGCGAGGCAAGACATTTGTTTCTTTTTTACTCAATTTACATCATATTTTAGGAGGAAAGGTCAAATTTTAGGATATCCTAAAATTTTAGAAGAACTATAAGGCCTGAACTTATTTAATTTGTCACATTGCATTGGATACTTAATTAAAACGCTTAGGAGGGTCCGACGATTTCGCACTAATTGTGTACAGGAAAGGTCAAAAATTGTCAAATTTGAGCGTACGTACTCATGACTTAAATGAGCCTAATTTTTTTAATATAAATACTTACTCTTGGAATAAGCTACTTCTTGTGGATAAGGCTCGGGCTCTGATAACATCATGAAATCTGGTACTTCATACTCTTGTTCCAACTGAGGAATGGGCTCAGATACTGCATTTCCAGCTGATCCTACTGGGACTTGCTGCAGGTGGACGATTTCTTGTTCATCATCATCCTGGAAATAGAAATAGGCATTACAATTCTTTCTCAACACTTCCAAATGATCAAGTGATGCTTTTTTATTTTAAAGATGAGGTATTTTTTAGAAAAAAGTGAAATACTTTTGGCCATTTTTCACAAAATGACATTAAAGAATAAACCCAAGTTTTATTTTATTCCATGCAAAACAAATCAAACTTCATTTCGTATTTTGTAACAAAGCATTGTACAAACATTTACACTGAATCAAAATTTCAAGCGGTACATAAAAACCACCAAGTTGCCTAAATTGCATCAAAAGAAACTTTTGGAGTTAAACCTTCAGACCCTAGTTTTCGCCCCCCCCCCCTACCGTCAAAATCTCCGAAGTGCGTGCCTAAACCCAATCAAACCATGTATTTTTGGAAAGCTTGTGAAAATCTAGGTCATGTTTATATTTTCGAAAGGGTCGGGCGCACTTTAGGGCCTCAGGGGCCAAATTAGCAATTTTTTAAGGTTTCCAAAAAAAGTCGAACCCAATATTTTCTGATCCGCATGGTCCAATACAATAATAAGATACATTTTTCGATTGGTTTTGACCAATTTAAGGACCCAAGGACAAATATAGATTTTTTTCGAAAAGTTTTATTGGCTTCGAGGTCCCAAAGCGGGCCCAACACTTTTGAAAATATAAACTTGAACCTAGAATTTCCACAAGCTTTCCAAAAATATAAGGGTTGATGGGGTTTCCGAGATTTTCGCGGGGTGGTCCGAAAATTGGGTTGCATAAACCTGTGTATTCTTATTTTTTCTGAATTATAAAAGTTGACATACCACAAAACTTGTGTCCATATCAAGTCCTGAATCCATAGCGGAAGTCGAAGATGACCCTGAACCGGATTGATGTCTTTTTCGTTGATCTCTGGCGTCATTTCCTGGAAAGGAATTCATTTTATATTAAACATTGGAAATCTAAAATCAAACAACTTATCCTTGAACCGTTAAATATCATTTTATCTTAATTGGATTTTTAAGTAAAATATTGGATCTTATAAGATCAAGATGGACCATTAATTATAGGATATTATAGCATTTTGCGCTAGAATTAACAAACCATCACAACAAATTTTGAGGTAATATATGCATTCCACTGGAGTTGCCGAAAACATTGCTTCCAAGTTTAATCTTCAGAGTTAATAAGTAAATATTTGTACAGATTTGCCAATATTATGGAAAACAGCCAGATGACGTCATATTGTGACTTAATTATGAAGATTTAATAATTGCAAAAAATATACCTTTGAGACCAAGATTTATTCACCCGAATAATACAGATTCTTCCGAAAAACCCCTGGTCTCATTTTCCCCACCGTAAATCCCATATGCTATTTTCAATCACTCTAAAATTATTTCGGAAATATTTTCAGTGCATTTAAAATTTTGTGAATAGTTTTAAATTGAAAATTAAAAGTCATAAAAAATCACACTTCCGAGAATCACACCTTCGAGAAAGGAAGTTCATTTTTAAAAGGAAATTGAACTTTGTGGTCCTTTCGGGAAATTTATGTAGCTCAGTTGTTTGACAGATTTGGACCAAATTTATTTTTACCTTGTTTAATGATTTTGAACATTCTGTAGGCTGTGCTACCTCTTTTCAATTCGAGATGCTTCTCCCTCCGCAAATCTTTCTGCACTCTTAGTGCACACCGGAAGTTTGATTTCCATTTAGTGGAATTAGTTTTTTCACCATCAATAACATCCTTACCTAAAAAATTTAAATATTATTATTTTAAATATTTATGTAAAAAAACAGATGTCGAATAAAAACCAATACATCATACACAATTGTACACAACTAATTCAGGTTAAATTTTTTTATATGTGGACTGATTATCCCGTTTCAATTTTCCATCTGTTTTAGCTCTGTGGTTTCACATTAGCATTTTTTGTTATTCTATTCTGCACAGGTCTCTACTACCATCGCAAGAAGGTTAGGCATTTTTTTTATTGCTTGTTTTACGGATCCACCGGTAAGAATCTCCGAAAAATGGAAATAAAAAAGAAAAAAAGGCAGGGGGGGGGTTTCTTCTTTTACCACCGGTGGAATTCTCAGACTTCAAAAAAATCGTCGGGTAAAATTTTTTTTTTACCGCCGACAGAATTCTTACACTTCAAGTTTTTTTGAAAATTAATATTTTTTAACGCTGACAAGATTTTTTGGAAAAGCCTAACATTTTTTTTCCGCCAGTGCAGCGGTGAGATTTTTTGAAAAATTTGTCCGTAAACCAAGCAATTAAAAAAAGGCCTTAGTACAAAAGTTAAAACAAAAGTTTTGGGTGCGTTTCAGTTATATGAAGCAATTTCATACCAGGGGAAAGACGAAAGCCATGTTCGCATCGCAAGAAGTCAAAATATTAGTCTAGATAACCATTTCCAATTAGGTCTAAGGAATTAAAATGACATTTTGAATATTTAATGAAAATGTTTATTGACAGGAAAAAAACTCCCTATTTGTTATATACACAATATACATTAAAAAACAATAGCACACATAGAATTATCAGATAAAGATAAAATAAAAAGTTACGACATTTATTATTAATACGACCGACGTTTATTCCAAATAATAAAAGTTTCGGCTCCCTGATCGTTGTTCTCCCAATTGAAAAATGAACCTCACTATACTTATTCAAGATAGTGGGCCGGTTATCGTGATCTAATTGGTCATGGACATGGCTATTCAACATGTCAGAAAACCCAACAAAAATAAACGATTGTAAGATTTATTATTATCATCATCATCATCGTCTTCAACATAAACAATACAGCTAACTAAACAATGTTGATTTTGTCAAGGATCTTGGGGTTAGCTTTTTTCAAATAAGCTATTATAATCCGGTCATTTTTGATTTAAGGATGGTGGTTCCCTCTTTAGACTCATGTTTCGACATAGGTCTCATTTGGCTGTCTAGAGAATCCATGAACTCGAGGGATGACCTTGTGTCCCTGCAAAAAGAGTGAACATGTATGAGTTTTAAAAGCCGTTTGAATCAAAAGCTTGATCAATTGGTGGGTAGTCAAAAATTGGTTGAAAAATTGGCACGGCGGAAAAAATTGGCAAAAAGGGGTGGGAGGGGGGAAAATGCCTTTTCCATACAATTTTGGGGGTGGATGGGTACCTCCATGACGTGACCCCCCTGGGTCTCCAGCATATAAATGACAGTTTTTCATGTTGGCCGCCAGGAATTTTATGGAGGTTTAAAAAACGATTCGGGACCCGTATTTTTACATTGAAAAATCTTAAATGCGGTCAATGGCCCGTCGGCGCGGTGTTATCACCAACATATAAATATGCTTTTTTAGATCTTTAAGAGAGAAAAAAGGGTATAACATGAGAAAATTATATGAAATCCATCCTACCTGTATCTCTTGACAAAGGCTCCAGCATGTCCAGCGGTATCCTTGCTGTACCAGAAATTGCCACACCTTGACTGCACGTACATATTGGAACCGTACATCTTCATCACTATTGATTCCTGCTTCAGCCGCTTCCATTTTTGGTTTACATCTGCAATGGGGATAATAAACATTTTTACAAATATGTTAATGCAGCACGGTCGGAATGCCTGTATTATTATCTTAATCTTGAGCTGCATTTTTTTTATCCCCCCCCCCGTTCTCGTTCACTATTCATCTTACTTTGTTCACTTGCTAAAACCATTTTGTAGCCGCATCTTCATTTGGGGTTCGGGGGCTAATCATCTCTGTGAAACAATTCCAGGATTCCGGAAATCAGACGTAAGGTCACTAAGGTGGTACTACCCTGCCAAAGCTATATTCTTTAATTGTGATAGAGATAAAAAGGAAAAAAATTTTGGCCAAAAGCGCCACCCATTAGTCACTTCCTAAAAAATCCAAAATGGCCGCCGAAAATTGATGAAATTGTAGGGTTATGCCAAACACGATATGAGTTCTTAAATTTAAGATATCAATATAATTTGCATATATTACTAGGGTTCATTGTGTGACTCTCCAGCATCAAAAATTATAGCACCCTCAATATATCAAAATGTTACTCTACTTATAAATCACTGTATCCTCAGTTATATGTCAAAAACAATAAATCCTAGTATATGCACTAGCCCTAGGTATAAGCTTTAAAACAATAAAAAAATTGTGATTTTATCTATTGTATCTCAAAAGTAATCAGGTTTGGCGTGATAATAAGTAGCGACAAATCAGGAACTGAGAAAATGACGCCATAAAATGAAAATTTTCATTAAAAACAGCCTAAAATACTTTAAAAAACACTTAATTTTGACAAATAAGAGTTAATTTTTTTCGCTATTTTCAATTTCAAGAGAAAGATTAAAGCTTAAAGAGGTCAAAAATTCAAAATTTAAAAAATCTCAGTTTTCCTATTATCCGCAGGGTAGTACCACCTTTTTTATTCCAATCGTATCTCCATTGTTTTAGGTATTCAAATAAGTTTCGAGCAGTGGAAGATAAATAAATGAATACTCACCTACTGTGTCTCGTATGTCTGTGGCTCTGGCTACCTCCAGTGTATGTCTTCTGAAGTCGTTATAGTTTCTGTACTTGAATTTTTGAACTACTAGAGTAGGATTAAGTTGTTTTGCGCGATTGAAGTTCTCCCTTGCGGCTCCTTCATTCCCTTGTTTGATATTAACCCGTCCCAAATTAATATAAGCTTGTGTGTGGCTTGGACAAGACGCAATGGCACCAGCATAGTGCACCTCGGCTTGAAAAAAATCTTTGGCATCATGATAAATATCTCCTATCTCCAGTTTCATCCAGCACATTGAAGGATTTCGCATTTCATTATTTCTTTTAGCAACTTTTAGGGCCTCACCATAGTAGCTCAATGCTTCTCTGTGCTGGTCCAATTGCTTCGACATATCAGCAAAACCCCGCCATGCCTCCCATACATTTGGATATTCCTGCTTTATTCTGTCGTAGTCCTCTTTAAGAGTCGAGGTCGGTGAACCGAAAAGCCTACTTCTTTTCACCATAGCCAGTTGTTTGTCAGCTCCGCTACTAACTGCTATGGTCTTATCTAAATCCCGGAGACCTTCTGCATCTTGGCCAAGAATGAAATGAGATGATGAGCGCCACATCAACGCATTGTAATCCCTTGGATTTGCAGCCAAGCACTTATTAAAATGTATGATTGCTCCAACCTTGTTACAGCTATTAAATGTAGTTGTTCCTGCTGAAAACGACATCGTTAATTGGACGAGCTCTTAAGAAAACTGATTTTAACTTCCTGGTCGGTTCTTCAAAAATAGACCATTGTTGATTCATATATACTTATCAATAGTGTGTCTTATATAAAGCCATTGTCATCTTCTTATTGACTACACACTGAATTACAGTATATTATTTATTTTATTCAAGTTAAAAAATGAATTTATTAAAAGATTCTATCCGTCGACCAAATTCTTCATGCATGTATGGTTGCAAATCAGTTCAAAAGATGTTAAGTAATAAATAACTAAATATTTTTAACATCTGTGGTCTTATTTTCTTGTTCTACTTTTTACAGAGGCTAATTTGCCTTGTTGTTGATTGAGCTTGCCAGAGACATCTTTAGTTTGTAATACAAACCAGCGACACTGCCGACATACACCTATGCCTGTTAATGTAAACGTAAAAATGGCAATTTTTTCGCTATCGTAACCGGAAATGGTCATTTTTCGCTATCGGAAACGGAAAAATCGAGAAAAACACTATCGGAAACGGAAAAATCGAGAAAATCGCTACCGGAAACGGTAAAAGGCTCAAAATTTTATCGGATATCGGAAATCACATATATAGGCATTGACCCCTAACCTATTATCAGCTCTTTTGGCTGTTCCAGTAAATGATCTTGCACCCATAAAACTAATGATTTGATCTGAAGTTTGAGTAACACCCCCCCCCCCCCCCTTTTGAAAACAAAAAAAGGGGATGATGGTATTTACACTGACCAAAAATTTTAAAATTAAGAAAGAAGAAGAAAAGGCAACAAAAAGAAAACGAAGATATGAATAAATAAAAAAAATATCTTGAAAGTATAAGTCACTTAAGGAAAGAAGAAGAAAATATTAAAAATAACATGATTAATTTTACGAACCGGGTAGCATGTATTATGATTTATAAATTGTAAAAGTTGAATCTCTCATATAAGTTTTATCTGACTTGGACTTTTAAATTATGAATCACAATACATGCAAGTGAAATGACGTTTAAATGCTAAAACCGATTTTGTTTGATTGATATAGCACCCTGGAGATAAGACAGGGAGAGATAATATATAGTCACAGAAAGAGAATAACCACAATACATGCAACTGAAATGGCGTTTAATTGTAGAAATGTCATTTAACCCAGTGCAGTGTTTAACTTAACCTATAACTTATAACCAGATTAGATTGAAATTATTCCAATATCACTAGATACATACTTTTTGTATAAAGTCAGAGTTGAGAAGGGTTAGTCACCGAGCAAGAATGGCACAGTAGAAGTACAAATTGATATGGTACCCCTTAGGCTTTGGTAAAATGGGGTAATTTAATTACCCCCCCCCCCGTTTTCTACACAGTTTATACTGGACAGTCTTCAAAAATAGGGCAACCAGTAGGACATGCCACATACAGTTTAAAAGTTGGGACTCTCTTAAAATAACAAGGCAGAAAAATCATTTTTTGGTCCAACTTGCCAAAAAGTAGAATATTAAGAAGAAAAAATTAAGAAAAAAGGGCGTAGTGGGACACAGGGATAGGTCTCCAAAAAGTAGAACACCTGGAAGGACTGACGGTGACGGTGACGGAGAATGAAAGAGATTCATATTTTTATGGGTAAAAATTAAATCTATGATCAGGATACTCACCGGTGTATTCAGCCCAATTCTTCATCAAAATCCTCGAATCTTCTTGCCAATTTTCAAGGGACTTATGGGTCCAACTGATTTTCAAATAATCACCATCAACTTGATTGACCATCGAGATTCCTGGGGTCTTGTTGTCAATTTCTTCAATGAGCCATGGTGTCATTCTCATGGGGCGTCTCCTCACATGGCAGGGATTGTCACCTTGTCGTTTGATTGGTGCGGCAGGGTTTTTTCTTGGGCGACCCATTATTTATCTAAAAGAAAAATTATCATTTTTTTTAATAATAAGAGAAGCTTAAAAGATAGTTATGGTAAATTCGTTAGAACTAAATATAACAGTAACCAAAATATTTTTGGCTTACATAAACAAAATCAAGAAAGTTGTATAGTGCTGGAATACTGGCCTCTATAGTCTTTTACGAATTAAAAGAATGTTTGCAAGGCAAAGTGATATTTTTCTTCTTATGTGTGTCTGGGAAAATGTCAAAATATTTGTCAAATTTTGCTGAATTACAATTATTTTTTCATTAGCCAATAGCTAACATCCTCGAATTTATTTTGATATATTATGCTTGTCATTCAAATGACTTTTAGTATGATTTTTAAACTGTTTTCTCCAAATATTGGGCAAATATTTACGTTTTTTTATCGGACATGCGGCCAATCTGTTTTGCCCTAATCATACTAAAAGTCATTGGAATGACAAGTATAATATATAAAAATAAATCCGAGGATGTTAGCTATTGGCTAGTGAAAAAATAATTGTAATTCAACAAAATTTGACAAAGTTGTGAACATTTTCCTCAGGCACACATATAAAAAACACTTACTGCCTGGCACACCTTCTTTTACTTCGAATAAAAGGACTATAGGCCTAGAGATGGAAAAATTATTTGAGCACTTTTATTTTGTTTATTTCTCGTAAACAAATTGATCAATATTGTATAATAAATCAGTATTGCATAGATTTATAAAATCACTTGTACTTATTATACACTTTTGACTTATTCTTATCACAATTAAAATTCAAAACACTTAATAATATTCTAGTAAACGAGAGGTGTTTATAGTATATGTCATGAAATGTACACTGTACATGGAGGGCATACATGTAGTGCCGAAAAAACAGCACAACGACTGCATATAAAAATATCCTACATGTATTAAAATGTCAAAATAAAAAATTCCGTATGACCTAAAATGACTAGAAAATTTAAAAAAGTTAAATCTTCCGAAATAAAACAAGTTAACTACAAATCGTAATGATTATCGATTGAAGATCATTGAAATAATTTCCTTTCGAAAAAATTTATAAATTAAAGTGTAATAGAAAGGAGGTTATTTTTTATCTTACTTACACGTAGAACGACGACCAAAAAGAAAGTTTTTTCAAACAGACACGCCGATATCATACAATGCTACTGATATAACCAATGAGCGAATAACAGTAGTCAGCCATTTTGAATATTAACATAAATTATGTAGTAAATTTACATAATAAAATTTTAGATGTCAAATATGTCGTTATGACTAAAAATAATGATACATACCGAATGAGAAAAACAACAACAATATTTCTGAATTTCAAGATATATTTTATGATTTGTCGTTTTGGATCCTATCTAGGGAACATCAAAAGAAGTGCTTTAATTATAAATTTGATTAAATAACTTTGATTATAGAAGTCATTATAGTCCCTATATAAATATGGTCCGAAATGCCAAGTCATGATATTAATTTCAGAAATATTATAGTGGACTCCAAGAATAATGAGTTAAATGAGTTTCCAAACTAGTTAAATACATACCAAAATCCTATCATTTTTTAATTTATGAGATAGAAGAAAATACACCATTATTTTTCGTAATCCAGAGCATTATTTGATTAGTTAAATTTTGCAATGGACCTAATATATTTTCTCTCACTTTATTACACTTTTAAAATATAACATGATACATATTTCAACCGATTTCAACATAAACTTTTCAGAGTATATTCAGCGTCAATCTTAGATGAAATATCTATCTTTAAGAACTAGAAAAACCTATTTGTAAACTGGAAAAAAGAAAATACTTATTTCTTCAAACAGTGTTGTTAATGAATAATAAATTCATGACATTGGTTTGTTATGGGATCGTAGGTTACATACACTGTGGCCTGTACCCCTAAAAGTAACCATATTAATTTAAATTTAGTTTTCAAAAAAATTGAACCAACCGACCTTAAGTGATCCCAAGTATTTTCCCAATTTTTGCAATAAAAATGCCTCCAATTTTTTAACTGCATTTTTTAGCAGAGATTGGATATTGGTATTTAAGCTTGAAGATTATTTATTAAACCTTTGGGAAATTAACAAAAATAAAATAATTACTTACTTGGGAAAAATACCAAACAACGAACTACTCGTACACGTTTACACTTGTTTACATAGAACCCAATTAATGGAACCGATCAAAGTAGATAGAAATAATTGAGATATCAAATTTGCCTCGAACGGATTAGTAAAATTCAGGTTTTTATGTTTTAAATATAAATTGCATGTGATATCCTATCTCACCCAGAGTAGAACAATAAAAAGACTCATAAAAGACCTTAAAAAGTGATCTCAAGCAGCGCCATAGAATTCGTGAAGACTAGACGAACTACAAATAAGTTGGTGACAAATATGTCTGCGGTCAATGATCGAACTAGATCGAACGAAGTGACTTAGGCCTTTTTTTTTTAATTACTTGGTTTACAGACAAATTTTTCAAGAAATCCCGCCGGCGGCGGTAAAAAAAAA
>JAUCNG010400476.1:0-10557 GCA_032353305.1 Cephalothrix spiralis
AAAATGTCGAAACCCATAATGTCGAAAGACATAATGTCGAATGGACATAATGTCGAATGGACATAATGTCGAAAGATGTTATGTCGAATGGACATAATGTCGAATCCCATTATGTCGAAACCCATAACGTCGAAATGTCGAAAGACATACCGGTAACGTCGAAAGACATAATAATGTCGAAAGACATTGATTTTTATGATAAAAAATATATCGAGAGAAAAAAGTGATTTAATAATTATTTTGTATTTAAAATAAAAATAGAAATTAGTATACAATATAGAATATTTACATTTTAAAATTTTTTATTCTAGATATGAATATTTACAAAACAAATGATTTACTTTTTTTATATTATTAAACTATTATCATTATTATTTACAAAAAATGTTTTAGCACAAAATTTAATGTTAGTTAGCACAAGTGATTAGTCCAAACAGTTGGCACAAACAAATAATTGTCCAAATAAGCACAAGAAAGTTCCGCATCAAATCTTAACTTTCTTCATTGATTTAACCATTTATCTAGGCCACTAACTCCCAAAAAACTCAAGAACACCAAAAATTACGCGACCTAAAAACACTTTTTTTATTTAAAAATCTTATTTCGATGGAAATCAAAAAAATAATTGCCTATTCATATGAATATAGCTTGAATAAAATGTATCTACAAAAAAAGCTCACTTTCACCCTCATGAGTATGTTTTTTAACATTCGACATTATGTCTTTCGGCATTATGTCTTTCGACATTATGTCCATTCGACATTATGTCTTTCGACGTTATGGGTTTCGACGTTATGGGTTTCGACATTATGGGTTTCGACATTATTTTCTATAAACCACCAAATAAGCTAATGTAAGATTATATTTCAAGAATTTTTCGGGACACCCACCAAATAATCTTACGTAAGACTATTTTTTCAGACAGCGAAAATGACCACCCCACGGGGGACGGTGCCTGAAGTAATCTTACAACCCCCCTGATATACTTAACAATTAAGCTTTATAACTTTATTGATACATTCATATTATTTTCAGCTCCACCACATCATTTGGAAATGCTAAATTTATCATCAAGCTACTTTGAAAATGACGAAATTCGATTGGAATGCCAAACAGACCTAGCGTATCCCGGCTACGAGATGCAATGGCTCATAAATGGTCATCCTTTGGATCATATTAACAGAGGGGATAAATGTACTGAACAAAAGATCAACAAGAAGTTCATATCATGCAGCCGAATGAAGATAAAAGCTACAAAAGATCTAAACAGTGGCACCGTATCCTGTAGTCTGACATACAAAAGGAATAACACATATTTGGTAACAGCACAAAGATTAAAGATTTTCTGTAAGTATGGGTGTTCCTTTAAGCGCTTATTTACAGCATGTTCAATTGTTCTATTCAGTAGGCCCTACATGTATCTTTGCTATGAAATTATACCATCACCACTTTACAAGCTACAATTTTGTCGTAACTTCTTTCAGTTCTTCCTGATGTCGAATACAATGGTGTAGCTGACAACGCTCCAGTACCAACAGGTTCTCATGTGCAGAGTAGCTGTAAATTAAACTATGTGGGTGTACCTACTCCTTTTCCAAGGCTTTGTTTAATGTCACAAAAAGGTCTAGACAATGTAAAAGAGGAAGTGTGTAAAGACGCGACTCGCATTTGGGAAAACATCATTGCAACAAAGGAAAATCATAATATTGTATATTTTTGTATGGTTTATGCTCCAGGATATCCTACGCTTGGTAATAAAACTTCAAAGCACCACAAGTTACAAGTGATATGTAAGTATGACTAGAGGTTTATAGATTGGGTATGAAACGATTTATTTAAGTTGCTAAACTTTCTCAGTATAAACTGATACCCAACAAAGAGTGTGGGACTATAGTTCAACGGCCCCAAAAAATTCCCCCCCCCCTTAATAACACGAAGACGAGGCAAAAAACTAGATCAAAATCCATTCCTAGGCCTCTTAAATGTGCTTATAAAAACTGCGCGCTTCCACGACTCTGTTAGCTGAAAACTGTGCTTCCTATCAAATCCTCGGAATCGATCGTTATATATTCGAATGCTGTATTGGATCCCTGAGTAATGGATAATGATAAAAAAACAAGTGATTGATTTTTCGACGAAATTCGGTCTGGTAAAAGTTACTGACTATCTTATGTTATAAATCTCTGGTATGACATTCTAGGCTTTGAAAATAATTTAATGTTCAAATATATTGTTTTTTCTCATAGTTTAGTTATCTTTAGTATAGACGAGCATGTGCTGCTCCGAAATTTGTTTGATAATATAATTTTAAAGTATGAGCAAATTATATATAATTTGTGTTCTATCATCAATTTTCTTTGTCGTTAAACTCAAAATGCTCACAATAACTAATATCACTAATCAATTTATTATTAACAGAATAATTGCCTTAACAATTTATTACGGCTGTTTTCATCAAAAACACAATGTATTTAAGCACGTATTAAGCTATGATAATAGGCTTTGTAGATATATAAAAGGTTCAAATGTTATTATTTTACTGCCAAATACAATATATATAACGCACTGCCTTTGACAGAATACAGGATATATCCACAACTGATATTATATTAAGAGCCCGTGATGGCGACCCCGTTCGTCACCGCCATAACTTGTGATATATCATGTATTCCGACAAAGACAGCGTGTTATTGATTGTATTTTAACGAATTAATGTCTATTTCATCGCAAATTCCGTTCTTATTGTATGCCATTTTCTTCGTTGATCAAAACTGTCGATTATTATTGATCGGATCCGGACTACGTGACCTAAGGCACACGAATTATGAGTATCTACCAACATAATCAATCGATATATTAGTCAGGTATTAATTCGAAGTTCGGTAATAGAGACAACCCCTATTTTGCTTAATTACCACTTTATTCCACTGGTGATTTTAGGCATTCTTGAAGAAAGCGTTGCAGGGGCTTTATGGGTAGTGATACCCATGTTAGATATGTGATAACATGAGTAAAATACAAGATCATGTTCGCTAATCGATTTTATTGCATACTGTATATATACGTTTGCGACTAGAATTTGAAAAATAATATTCATGTTTGTATTTTTTTGCATTTGTGGTGAAAATACGATACATGTATTTCAATTTTATTCAGATTTACCAGATAACATAATTATGGAGGGCCCGAACAATCCAGTTAATGAAGGAAAAAAAATAATGATCAAATGCTATGCATCAAGTTATCCTGAACCGAGTTTAAAAATATTCAGAAATGGAGATGTTAATCCAGTAAAAGAGGGCCGTGGGCCTCTAGTGGCATATAACCCAACGGTGTCGAGAATCGACAATGCTGCAAAGTATACCTGCTCAGCAAGTACTGATCAATTGGAGGAAAAGAAGGTTTCTACAGAACCATATGTATTAACAGTTCAATGTAAGTATAGCAGTTAATAATAAACATAACAAAAAAATAGGAATAATTTAATTAAATAACCAAATTAACCCGATCGAGAAATATTAAATTTAACCCAATTGTGTCGGAGTTCTTTTTGCGGTTTTTAGCCGAATGAAACATTAACTTTTAAAACTATTTAATGCATAATACATAAAAGTTATAATAACTGACCCTTATATTTTTTCTGAAAGCTAGGCCTAATGGACGAAGGTTTCAAAATAAAGTACTCAAAATCAATAAAAATGGTTTGCTATGGCAAAAAAACTGTCATAATTCTTGGGATTCTTCTAAATTTTAGATCTGACCATCCAATTTTGAATAAGCTATAATGTTACTTTGCGTTTAGTATTCCTAAAGATATTACATATAATGAACAAATACCGAGCATAATTTGGGCACCAAATTTTAGTAGTCCAATTTCGAGTTCCGGATCCAAGTTTGTCTTCCGATCATGGAGACTATTCGTCACTTTTATCTAATGACGTCATCAGAATGACGTACTTGGTGTCCAATTTTTGTAAATAGCTCTTGAAATTGGTTCCGGAACTCGAATTTGGACTACTAAAATTTGGTGCCCAAATTATCAATTGTACCGAGATGCACTGTAGATGTTTGGTTAGTTTTTTAGTTTTTTAGTCAACGTAACTCAATGACGTCATTCATGACGTCATGATCACGTCATGAATATATGAATAATAAATATTTATTTTCGGCATAATATTGCGCGAAGCATCGACATAAATTAATGCAAAAACGCATTTGAAAATTATAGAAGTGGAATAACCCTGTTATGTTAGGGGCATAAGCACCGTATCAAATCACAACAACCCTGATAATGTTACCCTTTCTGAAATTAAATGATAATAAACGACATATTCTATAAAAGCCGCTTTTTGACAAAAAACGGGTAATTTTCCGCTCGTATGTTTTTGCATACGATTTGCATAAATATCAACGATAACAAACTATTTCTACCGAAATATACCATAACAAGTTATTGATTGCAATAAAATCACGAAAAAATTCAGCAAAAAGATTCATTTTTAAATACAGAAAATTTGCCTCTCGATACATGACGTCACGTTACCATGGAAACCGGAAATAACCGTCTTATCATCATATAAATGTTAATTAAGCCCTTGTCATAAGGATTCTAAAAATGTATACTTTAATATACCTCTGGGTAAAATAAGCTCATATTAGGCATGTAACTGTTTACCCAAATTTGAGTACTTCGACACATTTGGGTTAAATTCCAAAATATGTATTGAACAATTCTTAATTACATGTTTTAGATTTACCAGAAAATATATCTATAACAAGCTTATCAAGAACTTTGTACAAAGATGACTTGTACACAATTCAATGCTCAGCATCTCTATCAAATCCAATGCCGATTCTTCGACTACATATGATCACAAAAACCAGCCAAAAAATCAGTAAAGAAGTCCGTGGATTTGATTTGAAATATACAGATTATGCAGGAAGGAATGATAATGGAGCTCAATTATATTGTTCTGCTGCAATAGTTGATGTGGTAGGGACACAGGCTTCGCCGAATATACACTTACGCGTGTTCTGTAAGTAGCACTAAATTATATAGTACATGTACATACAAATATAGTCATTTATCTAATTATTGGTATTAAAAAAATAAATGACCATGAAAGTTAGGCCTTTTTTTAATAGCTTGGTTTACGGACAAACTTTCTTTTAAAATCGCGCCGCCGGCGCAATAGAAAAAATTATTTCAAACTTTTCAAAAATTCTTGTCGCCGGTAAAATTTTTTTTTTAAAATCACTTACAAATTGAATTCTGAAGTATAATTTGACCTATTTCTATAATAAAATATTGAATAGAATATTTTAATATCTATTCCAAATAGTTTTTTCTTTCAAGCCGACTTTTGTTTTCATTCGACGTCTGACATTTTCGTCGCCAATACATTTTTTTATTATTCCCATTTTTCGGAAAATTGCGCCGCCGCAGTCCGTAAAAAGACCTTAATATAATATCAAGGTTTAAATCATATGATCTCATTAACCTCATTACGATTCACAATCAGAGGATTAAGAACAACTTCTATAAATATTATGTATCGTAATCAAAAAGTAAGTATCTTTGAAAATGTGGCATGGACCAGAGATTTTTGCTCTGAGGGGGCGATATTTTCTGGGACGGGCGCAAGAACATACTTTGCGTATTTTTATCCCATTAAATAAGTAGTAAAGAATAGAATCTTCCCATTTAGGTACGCTACTGCCAGGCATCCTGAGCCTGTAGGCAGTGTTATTATTATGTCTGCACGAATGAGTCGCAAGAATTTTATCTACCACACAGATTAATATAATATAATTTGGTATTAGACGATTATATCGGTCAGATTTAAAATATCACCATCACAAGTATTTTGTGTCATTTAAGATCATTTAACCATTTTACTAAAATGCCTTTTCTGTTCACTATTGATTTAGATTTGCCTGATTCAGTAACTATCTCCTTGTCAAATGAAAGCAGAAATATTTTAAATGATGATGAAGAAATATATATAACTTGTATAATTAATGGTGGGAACCTTCCAGCATCGGCAAAAACATCCCTCATAATTGACTTTAAGTCAGTAGTGAGTAAAACCAGTAAAGGGCTAAGCTACAATTATACTACAACTTGGAAACATAATAAGAAAAAGATGGCTTGTGTGTTGAAAGATGATACCTTGGGAGAACGAAAGTCAAATGATTTCATATTCGATATCCAATGTGAGTATTTTATATAAGTTTTTCCTGGATATCTGATCCGAGACAAATTCCGAGAATTCTCTATTGAAAGAAAGTGGTGGAGATATACATGGACACAATTGACGATTTTTAGGTATCATATAGGATGTGAATTTAAAATTTGTAATTTTGACTTCATGACTATTTTGCTACTTTCTCGAAATTATAAAAAGCTGATAGCGACTCATTTGATATCTCGGGTCACATATCTAAATTTTCATTTTTATGTAAAATTTATATTAAAAAATATGTTTTCATAAAAATTTACAAAACAATACGATGATAAAGCACCTTTTCTTTCAGATAAGCCAAAACTCCTTTATGTGGACAGTTACAATAAAACATATATTGCTGAAATAGATCAACGTAAAAAAATGGACATAGAAATGTCAGCAAACCCTGATGTAAATAAGGTGGACTGTTCATTCAACAATTCCATATGCGATTCAAATAATGTCATAACAATATTTTCAAATAAAAGACTCAGTGTTACATTGGAAATTGTTAGTGATAAATCATATGGATTGTACAATTTCACGGTTACAAATAAAATTGGATCTACTGATATTTTGATTAACCTTCAAGCAAATGGTAAGATATGTCTTGATTTTATTTCTATCAAATCAGTCGTCACTACGATTACTACAATGTAGCACTAATACAACATATATTGTCGTTATTTTTTATTTTTAGATAGCTGTTTCATTATTTGTTCACATTTCATTATTATTAGTATAACAAGGAATATGTTGACAAAAATAATGTGATATTTCAACGCCATGGTTAAACGTAGTCCTTCGCAAAATCAGATTTTATAAGTTATAACCTTTAACATATATTTTAAAATATTTTATATTTGACTCAGATACAATGTTGTTCGACTTTGAAACTGCACTTGTTCCATAATAAGGGCTAAAGCCCTCTTCTAAACACCCGTGCAGTTTCAAAACAAGTACCCAGCAAAACACCATTTCAGGTCAAGCTCAAACTCCAAAGAAATTCGAGGAAAAAGGGAAAACATCAAAAACTATATTACTACAATGGATATCAACCTTCAGCGGAGGTTTAAACAAAACATTTACTGTTCAATACAAAAAAAAGGTTGAAAAGGAGTGGCCAAAGGCAAAAACAATTGACAAAATTGAAGACCCAGGATACAAGAAAAGGGTGGAATACAAGATAGAGCATTTAGATGTTAACACATTTTACTCATTTCGGGTCCAAGCTGTGCCAATAAAACCAGGATTACAAAGTAAATTCACTGAACCTCTTGAAGTAAGAACAAGAAGTAAGTTCAGTAATGTAAAACGATGTACATTACACATTTATATATAAGAATCCTAATTAACGGAATTGATGAATTGCTAATAATATGTGAAAGATTCAATAGCTATAGAATGCTAGACAATATGATAATTATGATGACGTCATCAATTTGATAATTGATCATAAGTATCGAAAGCAGTTCAAAAATATTAATTTGGTCATATAATTTTCTACTTAGGTTAAAATCAACCTTCCTTCAAAGATAGCTCTCTAAATTTGCCTCTTTTATATTTATTGCAGGCCTGCCCCCATTCCATCTGTCTTCTATACAAGCTGTGCGTAATGGTAAATTGGTTAATGTAGAGTGGGACAGCTTTTCAGCATCGAATCCTAACAAAAATTACCAAATCCAAATTTACTTTTGTAAAGAAAAAAAATTCAACAAACAATGTCAAAAAGCAGAAAAGAGGGAGTCAAGCTTAGGAAAAGTACAGTTTCAAATTCCAGAAGACACTGATTATTACCTAAAATTGCACATTATGGATGGAGATGAAATAGAAATCGAATCCGAGTTTCTAACGATAAATTATAGTAAGTTGTCATTTTTAATTTATGCAATTTGCTATTTATTAAAATTTAGGTATGAACAATCGGAGATTTTGGATATTATACCATTTACATACACTGGCAACAAAGAAGCAAATAATAAAATTCAAAAGCTGCATGAATGAAATAAGCATTGATAGCCTACTTATACTCCTGATTGGCTGCCATTTAAACTAGTATTATGGTCTTCTATACACGCAAAAATCCGTGAACGGTATTCCAGTGCATGAAATTAAACTGCATATGAAGTTAAGGTTTACTAAAACACTTTCTTTCAGATAACGAGGGGAATATTGAAAATTACGAGTGTCAGTATCTTTTTATAGCTCGAGACCCATCAAGTATTGCACCACCTTATGTCAAATTTTTCACAGTCAAAATGTAGGACTGCGTCGTTTGCCACTTTTGAGAGGTAAAAAATCACGTTTTTGCCTCCCACCCCCACCCAGGGCTTATACTCCTGATTGGCTGACATTTAAACCAGTATTATGGTCTTCTATACACGCAAAAATCCGTGAACGGTATTCCAGTGCATGAAATTAAACTGCATATGAAGTTAAGGTTTAATAAAACACTTTCTTTCAGATAACGAGAACTCCTTACTGAATATACTACTCGGTGTAATAGGAGTTTTGCTAGCAAGTTTTGTGACTATTCTTATAATTGCATATCTGAAGATGATAAGAAATAGAAAACAAAGGTATGATATGACACACAATTATTCTTGGAAACTAATTATTACATGTCGCAAGTCAAAAGTTTAAGATCGTATAAAAAGTTTTGATAAACAAAAATTTCCATTTTTCTAACATCACAGTGCTTATTGATTTAACAATTATTCTTGATATATTTACAGAGGAGTTTACATCATCAAAGCAATTGATAAGTCTAATGGCAGTGAAATCGCTTCAGGTACATATCAGATATTTATTTTTTATATTCAACAATATGAAATTGGCCGATTTTCAATATTTTTAAAACATCAAAATTATCTGTAAGAGAAGTTATTTCTACTCCTTAAACACTTTTTATTTCAGATCATGAATCTGATCAAATGAGCATGTGCGATCGTAAGTAACAGTTCTTATTTGATTTTCCATCACCACGGTTCGCGGAACGTAACCTATACATTATGTGTAGCCTACCGGAGAATAACCAATGGGGAGCTCCTTTACAAATACCAGTGTATCATGTACTAATGTTCTTAAAGTAGATATTGCCAATACTGACGTGGGAGTTATAATATGGTCTTAAAATATCTCAGCTCGCTGTGGTAATTTCAACAAGTCTCAAGTATGTAAGGATTATAGATATCAGATGATTGAACACATACTTTATTTCTCTCATGCATGAAAGCGGTATCCTAATTTTAATATGTTATTTAAGAAGATTGGAGTGCTTATTTTTAGACTTTTCTACAACTCGGCCATTATATAAAGGTTCATGAGACATTGCTAAATTTGACTCGACTATGGTACGTGTCCAATATAGAGTATACAGTATGGACTATTGACCAATTATTTTGTGACAAAATACCGCAATACAGATTAATATCTTCCCTAGGGTCGCGTTCATGAATAAAAATTATGTAGGGTGCTTCATCAATTTGTCGTGGGTTTTATGGCGGTCTGAAACTAGCTAGTCTTAACATTTAATATCAAAAGTTTCATAAACCAATATGTATCGTATCACATTTCAGTCAAGCAGATATCGTGGGATGATTTAGATGACGGAGAGGAACCAATATACCAAGAAACATCACTTATGGAAGATCCTGACAAAGATTCCGACTTTGATGAAACTGAAAGTATCGATGTAAGTATTATACAGATGCTTCTTAAAATTTTAAATAGATAAGAATATGTTTTAAAAATGAACGTTAACATACAAATCTATTCTAGTTCGAATACGATAAAATTATGTGGGAATCGCAATTCATAAAAGTATATATGTGGTAAATCACTCTCTAGAAAAATGTAGTAGGAATTACGTGACACATTTATTGAAGACACGTCGAATATACTAAAAAACATGAAAAATGACAATAAATTATCATCGGAGATTCCAATGTTAATCTTCTCAAAATAGTAACCAATTTATTCTTGAAATTAATTTCAATGAATAACAATTCATCGCCTCTCTAATATATCATTATACTTAACCAAAATATATGTTAATCGCGACCCCTATGAGCGACTGATGTCATTAATGAATAAGAACACGTGATTTCTATGGTGATAGATAAACTACGGTAACTTTGAATTCCACAAAATGTGCTCTTGCACTATCAAAATTCATACACATGTACTGAAATTACTCTTTCTGTATTAAACATAACCTAAAAGCAATAATGCCATTGTATTCTCTTTCATTGAATGTTTTTCAGTGTATTGGATTAGACGGAACCCGTTACCTATGTGCAAAGTGGGAGGATGAAGATGACGATAATAT
>JAUCNG010400697.1:0-10552 GCA_032353305.1 Cephalothrix spiralis
TTCATGGGTCTCGAGCCATAAAAAGTTACTGACACTCGGGCAATATAGAAAATACTCGTTGCGTAACCCTTTTCATGGCTGTGGCTCTCGACCCATGAAGTATTACCCATGTATTTTTGTTCGTGCATCGAAGAAATGACGTGGGTCTGTGGAACTGGTGTATCAGAAAAAGGAAGGTTGTTCAAAACTGATGACAAAAATTTCATGAAGTCTATAGATTCTATAGATTTGATATGCCATAGCAGTGTGTCCCAAATTATGGAAAACAGCCAGATGACGTCGAATTGTGACTCAATTATGAATATTTTGATAATTGCAAGAAATTACACATTTGAGAACATGGTATTCTCTCCCGAATAAAACAGATTTGGTGCAGATCGGTTCTTAACTAAGGGAGCTACTATGGTTTTTCACGAAAAACCTCTGGTTTCATTTTTCCCACCCTAAATCCCATACTAAAACGAGAAAATGCTATTTTCAATCATTTTAATATTAATCTGGAATATTTTCAGTGCATTTCAGTTTTTAATTTGTTAGACAGATTTGCACCAAAAAACATTTTATAGGGGACATGGGCCCGGGCCCTATCGGCTCATATATCGGGTGGGGCATTAGAACTTTGCCCGCTGTTTACAAGGCTGTAATTCAAAAAATATTTACTTAATAGGACAATTGACGGATAGGTTTTACCCCCTCCCACCCCTTCCAAACGTACTGCCACGAGAAATAAGATGTCGATTTTCAAAATACATGTACGCATAGTATACAACGCATCGACACTTCAAGTAACATTTTCTATCCGTCCAGGCCTCAACCCCCTCCGTAAGTTGTCCTAAAAGAAATAAGTGTCTACCTTTTGAGACGCCCCCTTATTCTACTCTTTTATTTTCAGAGACTTCGAAACCTGCCATAAATTCAAAATCTCCAAACAATCGGGGCAACTATATTTTTAAGGAAGGCGAAAGGGCAAAGGACCAGTAAAATATATTTGGTTCCGCGGTAATGGGGATCAGAAGACCCCGATTGATTTTTCATCCGCCATCTTGGATTTTAAATCTATCAAAGGGAACGATACCGGTGCTTATCAGTGAGAAGTCAAACGAAGTCGGACTTCCATACAGTGATATTATCAACATTAGAGTTAACTGTAAGTATGATATATCGGAATGAGTCTCAAAATTCGTGATAATAAAAATTTGGAGACCCTTATCTCTGGTAACCTGAGCGCAAAAACCAAAATACAGATCTAGAAACTCGTCCTCTAAATTTATACCATAGACCCAGGTTTTCATGATAGAGTTTATTGCATATATATATCCTTACTGGATTAATTGTACATCAATTATAACATAAAGATATATACAAACATGCGTGGTTGGACATTAAAGCATACATATACAATAATGCATAAAGTCGAATTCAAAGATCAGCCTAGGTTTTGGTCCTTTAGGCGGATCACCATTCCTGAAATTCCCGGTTTTCTATTCGCGTAGCCTCTCCGGTTTTATTTCCGCGAGCAGTTTTCAGAGAGATCGAGTCTCGAGTGCTCACACCTCTAAAACCGGTATGATGAAACACTTTAGATTAAAATATGATGGCCTGATTTTATAGATGCCATGTGAGAGGTGTCCAAAAAATTCATTCTGATTAATTTTAAAAACGGTGTTTCTAAAGCATACTTAAGATTTGTTTAAAAATTCGAAATCTGCGCATGCGCAGTTGCACATTTATCGAACTAATAACAATAGATTATTTAATAGGTTCATATTCTTTCTGTTTTCAATACCTTTATATAATGTTTAGGGGTATAAATATCATAAATTCACAATTTTATTTACAAATTTTGGACTCTTAATATTAAATATTTTAAATCCGAGTATATGTTCTAGAGTGAAGAAATGAAGCAAAAATGGTAGAGACAGGAGTGCCTGTATAACGTAACATCTTAACCCTATTCCTGAAGAGGGGAGGGGGGCGGATTCCGCCCCCCTAAGGTTTTTCAAAAATATATTTCAAACGGCTTATAGCAGGTTCTTGAATTTTTAGGAGTTTTAAGCTGAGTAGATTGCCGACATAATGAAAAACAATTCAGGGGGTAGGTGCTCCAGGGCCGGCGCTGGAGGGCCCCAAAATTGAGGACATTTTTATTTTTGGTTAAAAAAATGATAAAAATTGTGAAAAATTAGCTGAAGCAAGAAGCACAATGGTGCTAATGCATTTTTATATCAATGATAACATATATATATTTGTTTAGACCTAATTTAAAAATAAAATGGTTCAAAAATATTGATTTTAGACGAGTTTCGAATTTTTGTCGGGACGCATGATTTTTTTCAAAAATTGCCCGCCAGAGCACCCCAAAAACCATTCTGGTGCCCAAAAATATTTTCTAAAGTGATCATTATGCTACTGATGTCAAATAAGATCATATTTAGGGTTGTGCGCCAACCCTGGCGTCATTTGGCCCAGGACCCATTTCTGCGCAAAATTTTATTTTTTATTTATTTTTTTTGGGCTCTTTTCGAGACCCTGCGGCGTTGTCGCCAGCTTATATTCTGGTTTGGATAGTATTTAACACATTTGCAAATAAAAAAACATCCTGAGACCAAATAGATCATAAAATTAAGCTAATATAAAAAATTCTAGAATTTGGACCAAAAAATGCGCCCCTGAAGCCCCGGAACATGTTTTTTTGATTTTTTTTAGTTAAAGTGCTCTTCAGATGTAATTCCTCTTTATAATTGGTCATACTACAGAAATAATCTTCTAAAATTGAGATGGCAAAAATGACTATCTATAACCTGAATCAAGGTTATTCACTTGTTCGTGTGGTCACATTTATATATACAACAAAAAACACATAAAAACAGACATGTATATCATGAAACAGAATATCCAAATTTACATAATAAACACACAGTTAATAAATATAATAAATGTCAACGATATTGAAGATAATGCGCTGCCCGCAATTTAATCTATTTTAATCATAAATTTTAATCATTTAATAGTTATGAAAAACATTTTTAATATTTAATTAATTTTAATCTTAAGTGTTCGTGAATTTTCGGAATTTGACTCTACCTTGATCCGTAAGCCGAGAGTAAACGAATTTATATACTGGACTAGGCCTATTTTCGTACAATAATGAAACTTGGTTTACATGGTGGATTAAAATTATAACTTCAATTATTTACATACAATGTGGAATAATGATAACGATCTAATGCCAAACTAATGCTTTCTTGGTGATTTCATCATCATCTAATTCAATATCAAGACGAGATAATGTCCACTTTCCATTTTCGATACACATGCAATATAAATAATCAGGGGATGAACAAAATTTTGGATAGCCTATATTGTATATTCTTTGTAAAAGGTCAATGTCGAGAGAATACACACTAACATAATCATCCACCGCAAAAAAAGGAAACCTTTATATACATGCATAGATCTAATCCTATCCTCGTTTTCTCCCACTTTCTTGATGTTTTCAATATTGTCCACCTTAACCTTGTAAATGTCTCTCGACCCATCTGAACCATATAAAAAGTCATCATGAATTATCAGAGTTTTCCAGCAACCGGTTCGAACGGTTTTCTTCACAATCATTGTATTACTGTCTATTATTACAATTCCAAAACCTATTATCCCAACCAATAAATCCTCTTTATAATTGGTCATACTACAGAAATAATCCATTTGTTCTAATTCTACTGTTTGATTTTCCAGCGATGGGTCAACATTAAAACGAATTATACGATTCCCTTGTCTGTAAAATATTTTCCCGTCAAATGAATGCACCTTGAAATATCGATCACTTTCTATTTTACGAATGCATGTGCATTTTGATGCCTTTAAATCCTCAATATCCAAAATATGAACGTCTTTATTGTCATCCAGTGCAAACAGAAAATGTTCGATGCAATGTAGGTAACGAATGAAGCCAACATCGTTGCTGATTTTAATGTCGAAGCCTTCGCCATCTAAGTTCCCGTCGCCCAACCTATAAAGAGTGATACTTAGTTCTTTATAATTATTACTTCCAACGTACATTATATCATTTGCACAGGCGATGACATATCCCGGACAATGAGTCTTAAGTAAAGTTTTTTTCATGGTTATATCGAAATTAAACCCTCCAAGTGCATCCACTAATAGTCCCTCCTTAGAATATTTATCCCCATAACAAAGTCGATGATATAAAGAATAGTAGCCGAATTTAAATGCGAACATTGCACATCCTTCATTAAACTGAGCCACCAATGACAGAAGTTCGTCTCTTTCCTTTTTAAAACCGATTCGTTTAAATTTAGCTCCAAAATCTTTTCCATATTTCGCTTTCACACTTTCCTTCACTTCAGGAATAGTATTGACCATGTCAAGATAATTGTGTAAGAAAACTTGACAATCGCCAAGGTCATCCTTATTCAGGACTAAAGCAGCTAACAGACCGAATTTAGCAGCTGCTATTTTTTCAGAAGTTTTTGGAACCAGACCAAAGGCATGATCGGCATTTTGTTTGGCTAATTTGAGCTCATCTATTGCGACTGGTTTTACATCTCCTGCAGCACGTGCTATTAAGTCCATTGCCGACTTCATGTTGCGTTTACATGCATCGAAATGTGCGCCTCGTAAAGCATCCAATGATTCTTTGACCTGAAATATCAAAACGAAAAAGAATATTAGTTTCGGTAAAATATTTGAAACCGTCACGGTGTCGCTAAAGCGAAAAACAGAATGCCAGGTGACGAAAACTGGCCTCATAGCAAAATAGAGACACACCATGTGGTACAAATGGGCCAATGTCAAGCGTAGAAATTAAATGACTATGAAACAATACTTTACCATCCCTCCTTAGGGATATGTTTGCCCATAATATATGGGTTCTGCGCGGCTGATAGTACCTCTTTCTTATGCTTTAGCTTTTTTGTACTTCAAGTTTTCTAGTCTCTAGTCTCTAGGGCTGTTTCTACGCAGAATTAAGATAAATTCCTATTGTTCAAGGTCATTATCACTGCATGTTACATTTTTCAAGTTTATTATACATTCGTTTAGTGAAGTTTTCCCAATAACCCAGTCTTTATTTTCGAGGTTTTGCTCATCATAGTCTATAGATGGCCAGAGCTTGAATCTCATTTAATATTAATATCTATCTTCTGACTAGCTGACACTTTTTGTAGCTTACTAATTGACTTGATCCTCTCTCTACTTTTTGGATTAAATCTTTCTCGATAATCTTTACCGTTGCCAGATACGACTAATGATTTTACAATTATTGACATTGGTTTCCCACTCACTTGGCCCTTTAAAAACTTTAAAGCAATCCTATATTTATTTTTATTTTTATTATTAACTTTAGAAGTTCAATTATATGATAGCAGGGTCAAATTAAAATCTTGATGAAAGAAAATGTGACATTGACCTTGATCTATATTTCAAACTCGAGGCAAGTGATCAACCGCCCCAACTGTAGATGTATCTATTCCGAAACTGAAATGTTTCAGTGTTTTCATTAAATGTAGATAATCTATATTTACCCTATCAAAAGTCTTGCTCTGATCAACTGAGACAATCGTAAGTTTTTTTGCTTGCATTAACATAAAGTATGGCATCATTCAGCTTCATCCTTTGTAAGTATGATATTTTCAAAAAATAATTTACTTTTCACTCCACAGGTTAGATCTGTCTTAATGATCATTAATCTAAATAAATTGGCTATAACTTTGTTTAGGATCTTAATGATCCCAATTTAATTTAATTAAAATATGGGTCTCCAATTTCCCATTTTTTCTCACCACTTATATGATTTATACAGTGTGTCCCAATATTATGGAAAACAGCCAGGTGACGTCATATATTATGAATATTTGAATAATTACAAAAGTTCGCCTTTGAACAGATTTGGTGCAGATCGATTAACAGTGGCGTAACGGCCTTTAGGAAGGTTAGAGCACTTAGGGGGCCCCGACGAAATTCAACTTGTACATTAATAATGGTGTGATTTCGCCTAGGAGGGGCCAATATGCGCATTACGGTCTGTTCGAAGGGAGATGTAAATTCCCAGAAAAGCCTATACTTTAGCATAGTATCGCCTAGTCACCAATCCTCCAATGCCCAAAAAAATTGTCGCGGCAGAATTTTTTTGCAAAAAATAGAAGCCGCGTGGTCAAAAACTTGAAGGGGAAAAAAATTTCAAAGTGGAAAAAAATTGCAAAAGTCCAAATTGAGGGGGTGGGGGGGGTACCTAAAACTCATTTTTTCAGGTAGTTTTTGAAAATTTTTTCCATGACCCCCCCCCCCCTCCCTGTGTATATCCTGATAAAATCATATATAATATTGCTAAAAATCTTCTAAGATATAAAACCAGAAAATATACTTGTGTTTCGAGTTGATTCAAAAACCAAGGAAAGGGTGTTCAATAGCAGAAATTAAAATACTTTTATCGGTTCATATGAATTGGGTTGATTTTCAAAGTTTAAAGTAAGGGGGCTCCGGCCCAAAGGCCGGCCTAAGGGCCCTGATGCTTGCGTTACGCCACTGTCGGTTAATAACTAAGGGATCTATGACGAAATCTCCCGAAATCCTCTGGTCTCATTTTCCCCATCCAATACTAAATCGACAGAATGCTATTTTCAAATAGTTAAAAAGTTATAAAATTTTATAAACTTTTTTCTCTCTCCCGAGACAGGACGTTCATTTACATACTCCTACGCAGTGCTCCTTAATTTTGAGATTCGCCTTCTAAATTTATTAGCACTGCTATACCTATAGTAGGATATCAACTTGTGATAATCGATCGGAATAATCAATATAGCTTCAACTTGAAGCTATATTGATTATTCCGATCGATACAGTCAAATATAGGTTGAATAATTATTCACCTAATAGCTCAAATGGCAGAGTACATGGTTAAGGCGATGGCGCTGGAGATCTCAGTGTCCAGGTTCGGATCCCATGCAGGGAAAAATTTTCTGAATGAAATTAATCAGCAACAAGAATGTAGTCAAAGAATACCAAGGGTACGTTGAGATTAGGATAAATGAACATTTTGATCTTTTAGGGAAGTTTTTCTTAGATAGATTTGCACCAAATAGCAGCGTTATGGTCAGTTCATTATTAAGTTTTCCATAATATTGGGACACCCTGTATATCAATTATAATAGAATTTAATCATAAATCATTATAATATTATCACTAATTACCTCTTCAAAATCTTCTATTAGTAAGGCTCTTATATTTCTGTCTGCCACATCTCCATCTTTCAATTTATCGACTGATTTTTTCCTGATCTTGTTAAATATTTTGCTGATCAGCCACTTTCCTCCTCCTGTAACGGCACTGATAGCGGTATCAGCCATAGTACTGTTAATAACTGAACAGAAAAAATAAGAAAATTCATTTGTCATGCAGCTTTATCTGTAATGTACCAGTCGATGAAACCAAAAGCTGCGCAGCGCTAGAAATCTGTGGATCACCCCGTTCAGCGCGCAGACATTTGACATGTATGTCAGCAAGAAGTCCCCGGTTGGGGTGGCGGTAGGCTTAATAGCGTACCATAGCGCATTTTTTCATTACTATAATAACATTATTTTTCTTTTGTTTTATGCTCATTTGATATGCTATCCCTAAGAGCTATGAGCGACAGTACATAAATTGACAGGTGCATAAATAAGATTTTTTGTATTCATTCGGGTGGACTGATATATTATTGCCGCTGTTTATAAGGAAATACGTGAGATAGTGATTTGATATTTTTGCATGTAGTGCAGGATATTTCTTTTTTTATTAGTGTGATGACGTATCATTTTTATATGATTTACTGTTTTTCATTTTGTTATAATATGCGCAACTCAGCGCGAAAAAACAGATTATCATAAAATGACGTTAAAAACTTCCCGTTTTAATCTTTGCCCGTTAATTTAAAAAAGGTCTAATCTTTAATAATTTTAACTTACCAGTGTCTATAGATACTGAAATCTTGATTAACAGCTAGGTGTTTATGGCCAAGTGTTATTAGAGGTCTCAAAACGAGTAAACCTTCCTATCAGTCCTACATTGTATCATTTGTAAAAACTTTATGTGGCATGTGACTGATTGTGTATACTTAGGTCAAATACACTCTATAAAAACTGTATCAAAAATACTTGTGTAAATATATGATATATACGTATTTGTATGAGAAAATTATTCATGTAATAGATGTCATATCTCGAAATTTAAAAATACTTTTAAGTCTAGAAAGTAAATAGTATCTATATATATAACTTTACATCATGTTATATATTTTAGGTTTATGTATCTTTATACCATCATCATTTTTATTATCACTCTTTTATGATCATACATACATCATTTTTGTTCCTTAAAAAACCTCATCAGATCTTTTTACCGTTATCCGCGCATGCGCATTGATGCCATTAGTTGCTGTTTATTTTAACTTCCAGCATCTATCCCATGTTATCCATTATAAAAGGTATAGTAAGTTAAAGTAGACTAAACTAATGGCATAAATACGCATGCGCGGATAGCGCTGAACAGCAAAATGATAGAAAATCATGTCCCAATCATGTCTCGACGAAAATGAATGGGAAAAAGTGTTGTGGTACCACAATTTTCATGATTTATCATCAAGATGGTCATCTTGGTGCTCCCTCAAATGATGCTAAATTGTCATCATTAACTTTGATAAAAAAAATTTGCCACGGTGAGGAGCATTTTCTAAATGAATGGACACGAGCAGGAAAAACGACAGAAAAAAGTGCTTGGAGCAACTTAAGCGAAGAAAATGATAATCTGGAGTATGGGATGCAGCATCCTCACAGTTGATGCATTTTTCGAATATCAAAGTTGCGCTGTACCAATCAATAGTATCCAGAATGTTGTACGGGTGTTAATAAATAAAAACAAACACTAATTTAGTGTAATTTGGTTGTTCAAGTTGAAAATTTCTTGAAAATTTTATACTTGCATAATAATTTGGAACACCCGCGGACATCCTGATTATCTCGATTTTTGCATCCTCAGCAAGTAGGTGGGTGGGCCAGGTAAAACCCCTTTGATTATCGTAATCATCGACTAGAAACACTATGCAAAAAACATTTTGGCCACCGCATTTTTCGTTTTTTAGAAATATCCAAAAAACGTACTTGCATAATAATTTGGAACGTAGTGTAGTCGCACGGTGTTGTATACAATGATTTCTTCATCAGTTACTAATCTAGTTTACAGTCCATTTCTCAGATATGCGAAAAATGATTTACGTCCGGAGATATTTAAGGGAGAACGCAAAAAGAAAAGAAAAAATAATTTTCAGTTGGGCACTTTAGGATCCTTTAGAGCAGGCTTTAGAACAACGAATACACAAGTGGACGGAAAAATTGGCGAGGGGAAAATTGGAACGTTTCAACGGTTTTGCATGTTGGCGGGTAGTTGACCCCCACAAACTATATATTTCTTGAAAGGTCATGGAAAATGCCGCGTGATCGCCTCGGGGGGTTTAGATTTTTTCCCTCGCCAATATTGTTCCGTCCATTTGTGTATAGTGATATAAAACAAGCTCTTAGCCTATAACTGATCATAACTGATCTGCCAACATCGATGAAACATTAATAGTTCCCACACACCACAATTTGAAATAGAATGCACTTAAAAACAATTTATTAATCAAGTGTTCTATGATTTTATTGAATAACACGCCATACTTTTATGCTGAAAACAAATTCATATACGTTTTAAGTATATAGAATTAAAAATAGTCAAATATTTTCATCAATTACAAGATTTTTTTATACTGGACTGTACCTTTAAGCTACTTTAAGAGTATGTATTTGAAAATACCTAAAAATACTTACGCTTTGGACATTTGCCCCATTTGTGACCTTGGGTATCGTAGTTAGCTACAGTAGCACACCATAAATCAGCCCAAGTGTTGCTTCCGCTTGATGATTGTTTGGTACATTCATGGTAAGTTTTTCCATTATAGATAAAGGGGAAAACGCAAGGTGCGCCATTTGAATTACCACCGGTAGTGTGAGCTAAAGATAAAACAAATTAGAAGTCTAAAAATCTTATAAATCATAGTGGTAGGTGCGGTGCCTCAGGGCCAAAATGCGGAGATTTAAATATTTTAGAAAAAGGGGGAAATGCAAATGCTAAAAAAAAAAAAAATGGATTTGATCGGACGATGTTAACGCTGGAATACGCATATACTAGGTGAATCCCCAAAAAGAAGAGGAAAGGGCTTAAGCAAGGATGGACATTAGAGAGGGGGACTGGTTCACAAGTCGATAGGCTATTTTTTATAGTTTCATTAAAATAGAAAAAATATCTTAATAGTACCGGTATCGGCGGTACTGGTACCGATACCGATACTGAAGAGCTCAAGTACCGGCGGTACCGGTACCAGTACCGTTGCAACGGCGGCGATATAGTCAATTCATAATTAAGTCACAATATGAAGTCATCCGGGTTTTTTTCTATAATATTGGGACACCCTGTTTAAGGATTGTAATTAGCTAAAGAATCCACGTGTACTTACTTTTTGGTG
>JAUCNG010400807.1:0-10552 GCA_032353305.1 Cephalothrix spiralis
ACTTTCTGTGTATTTAGTCTCTGACTATATACTTACATTATCTGGAGAGTTCCAAAAGTGAGTTATTGACTTGTCCTTATCATCTAAGAAGAGAAAAGGTAGGATTTTTAGGATTATCATTATAATAGTTCGAGAAAGAATTGTATACGCTAATGATATTGAAATGATATTATAATATTCTAATTAAATGATATTATAATGATATTGTATACGCTAATGATATTGAAATGATATGTATACAGTACAATAACACTAGCTTATTTATAAATATTGCTTTTGAATATAGGCCCGAGAACAGTTTGGACTGAAATAATTAATCGCCCGACGCGCAGTTTGATGTCGAACATAGCACTAAGTTCGACGGATATAGACGGGCCAATATCAGTCGATATTTGCCCGGCTTACTCGGGCCAATATCGGCTGATATTGGCCAATACGAGTATTGGCGGGCAATATGGTGTTTGAGACGTCCTGTTTTTTCTGTCATTAATATTCGATAACACCATGAAAAACCACGATATGATGTTTGAAATTGCATATTATTCAATTAAATGGCCATTTGTACTTCGTACTGTAAGTAGTTACGAAGCATAGTTCATAGTCAGAAGTAATCTAATTTTTAAAAATGATACTCTGAAAAAAATACAAATAATTCTTAATTATTCTAATCATATGAGTGCAATTTTTCTACTACATGCACAGGCTGCTTTATTCGATGTAATATAATGAATGATCTTCAAATTAAATCATATATTACTTATTATTAGCTCATTGCACATTCTGTATTCTTCTCGCATGGTATCAAAATTTTGTTTAATTCATGTATGATTAATTTTAAATACTACCTGTTGAAGTTATTTTCATAACCTTTTTGCAGTTTTTTTCTGACATAGAACCTTCATTAACTGTTGTAAATTCATTAGGACATTTCTTACATTTTCCTGTTCCCTCATCATTATAAAATCCGATTGGACATGAAACTAAAAAATTAATAAGATATTAATTTAAGTAAAAACAAATCCCCCGGAAACAAATCTATAACAATATCGTATGTCATATAAAAGCGTTTGGACCATTTTGGTCCTTATGTCAGTTATGAATAGTAAACAAAATTGAAACAACGCCTTGTATTTAACATCTGTGGTCTTTTTCACATCGTCTATCATCTATAGCTTGTGATTTTTATTGGAATCATCCGACCAAATCAATATTAAAAATACACCGTTTGCCGATATAAAAAGTGTGTAATTATGGAGCATATTTATGGACCGAATTCAAAAGATTAAGCAATTTAATGTACCTTGTTAGTCGAAATCAACTGTTTTCGCCGCCCTATAGTCCATTTTGAGAACCCCTCTAAAATTGTATACAAATACTGACTTAAATGATTTTTAAAAAAGGTTGAAAATGACCTTAAAGATGTTAAATACAAGAAATATAAAGTGCCATTGTCACGTATATAAGATATACACTCATTTTGGGCGCGTTACAAAATTAAACAAAATTATCGGATTTTAGATCGCTCATTACTAGGAAGGTTATTGGTTAGGAACATGAAACCTTGACCTTTACCCATGGTTTTCGACCCCAAGGAATCTATAAATATGCTGTATCGCAATTACAAGTGCCCTAACTTAAAATCAACCATTTTGAATGCTAAAATTGGTATTCCTAGTTTTGTTAGTTTAAAATATTGGCGCCTTTTTTCTTCAAAAAGTGCGACAAAACCTCAATTTTGGCTGTAAAAATCTGAAAATTTGGAATTTTCATATTGAACCATCAAGAAACTAAAGAGACATCTGAAATATTTTTGCAAAACGGAACACCCTAGTCTTGCATTTGTATTGACGTAATAATATAACGTCATATTGCCATGGAAAATTTCCAAATATGGAAGAGAGACAATTCCAAGAAATGCCAAGCACTTCACCTCCGCAAAACTTTAGCTGATAATTTTGAACAAAATGAGACTAAAAGACTCTTAATACTCTAGTACATAAGTACCTGAATGGATGTTAAATCGGTCTTTTTTCTCAACACCTTTTAAAGTAATAGATGGTTTATTGTTTATTTTTTAATTATTGTCATTATTTAAGTATGTTTAAAGAGCTAACAGAATGTTCTGGACTTACCACATACGTGCACCATGTTTTCTATCGGTTCATATCCAAGGAGACAAACTGTATATACACTTGATGACTGGTAGCTTGACCGGTTAATTACATATGTATTGGTTTCATATTTCATCTTGTACTCTTCTCTTTGCACATCTGTTTGGATTCTAGCAATTATATCTAACATTTCATCTCGGGCTGCATCAAATAGTTTTGCTTCTTCAGATGTATCTTCAGTGTGTACTTCTTTTCCAGCATACCCAATCTTGTATTTCAGTCGAAGACTTACATCTTGATTAGCTCCTATATTAAGCTCATCGATCGCGGTGTAATTATTTGATATCTTTTTTTCTAATGACTCTCTCAAGACACTTTCACTTATCAAAGTAGACTGCCTATTAGATGCACGAGCTTTTTCATCATATAACTGAAAGGTCACTGTAATCGCAGGCTGTCCAAATACCATTTTCTTTATTTTCAATACAACAACATTGGATGAGACTTTACCATATGTATTGTACGCTTCGCACCAATATTCTCCAGAATCGGCTATTTCTGGTGTAGAAACATTATATGTGGCTGAATTGGCTTTGGAGCAGTGCGTCTTATGTTGCAGATCGGTGAAACACCAATCAATTCGTGGTTCCGGGTTTCCAGATGCAGTACAAGTAAGATTAATGCCATTCTTTGAATTATCTGGTACAAGAATTGTTGAATTTGCTGGACCTTCAGTGATTTCCGGTGGTAGCTCAACAGACACATCTGCAGGTGCTGATGTAACATTCACAATAACATTCCCTATCATGCATTGATATTTTCCACCATCTGTAACGGTAACGTTTTCAATAAGAAATGTACTGTTACTTCTTGAGGTTGTCATATTTATAAGATTCTCATCTTTTAACCACCAGACAGAAACATTTCCTTTTTGTGATGCAGCCTCACAGTATAGCGTTTTTGACTGACCTATGAGAATTCTTAATGATTTTGGCGATGTAAGAAATCGAGGTGGTCCGACACAGTACAAGCTTAAGTCATCAACTTCCTTCAACTTTTCCATAATTGATGTTACTCTTCGAAGAACTTCTGTAGCATTGATATTGTCATCATTGTTCTTGAGGAGATCAATAAATTCATCCTCTAGATTTGCAATGACTTTCTTTATTTTTTCAATATTTGGAAATCCGGGCTCGGAACGCACGAAAATTGATAACAATGTCCTCATTTTAACGAAAACACAATCCGAGAAAGTTTTACAATCCAAAGTAGCATACTGCGTGATTGTAATATTTCCCATTTTGTACTTCCATTCATCAAAAAATGGATATTTCTTTGGTTTATCATTTTCTAACTTTGCATCTTCAAGTATAGACTTCGATACCTTTTGTGCTTCTTTGACACCATCACTTGACAATGCCTCTTTAAGCATCTCACTAAGCTGCTGATGTGTCATGTTATATTCTGATATCGCCTCAGTTACATTTATACCCAATGATTCAAATGACGTGTTACTTGGTTGTGTGTTTGTCATATCAATTTGGGACTCTAATGTTTGATTAGATTTAGCCTTAGCCATTTTATCTGTTGCATTCGAAACACTGTCCACTATAATGGATGCTATTTCGTTTAAAGTGTTCATGGTAGTGTTGAAGTAGGAGAATAATTCATTAAACTGCAGACATTTCTTTCTAAAGTACTCAACTCTCATCGCTTCGTTAATTGATGAGCTATTTGAAGTACCAGTTGAATTTTCCCTAAATATGGTATCATCAATTTTAATTGTTTGAATAGTTATATTTTGCCCATCTAAACTCCGTCGCAACCTATGACGATACACATATGATTGGTATTCAAGATCACGCTTCCTACGACCGGTGAATAAAGAGCCAACCAATTTTTCAATGATCAGTTTAGCTGTTTCTAATATTGCAAGGTAAGGACTTTTGAAGTTAATAGAAAATTTATAAAGGCTCCATCCTTTGTTGAAAAGGTTGATATCACAATTAACTTCGAAGATATATTGACCTAAAATCTGTAAATCAGTGTCAAATCCACATCTTTTGATATCAATTGGTATGCCATTCGTGAGGAATTCGAAGATCATAAGATATCCTTTAAGTGCATTCTTTATAGCATCAACTGCTGACTTTGCTGTCTGTAAGGTCCATTTAACCCCTTCAAGTCTAATTACTGCTATATCAAATGGTATTTTTGCGATTTCTACTATAACCTTCGCCTTATCAACTGCAAATGCTGCAATTTGAACAGCTAATTCAGCTGCACGAAGAACGAGCATCGCTGCTCTCACTGCAACCTTAGCTAGTCCAAGGAACCCGTATGCAGTAGCCTGTACTGCGTAGCAAAAAGTATTCATTACTATGCAAGGGGGACTTGGTATTTCGAACATACAATCCGTCCAACAAGGATAGGATACAGTAAAGAAACCTGCATCTTTTTTACAAACTTCAAACCCTGGAACACAAACAGACGCGCACTTCTTTATCGTACATAATCTGTCAACTTTTCCCTGCCATTCATCAAGTTTGTCAAATACGCCTTGGAAACTGCGTCTCTTTTGGGCCAGAGAATCCGCTAATAGCCTCACTTTGGCAGCTGCGCGTTCAAATATCTTCTTAGCATTATCAAGTTCGTTCTTTTTATCATTTAACCAGTTCTGTGCTGCTGTAATGACTCTTATAGCTTTGTCAAGTCCCTCTTGAACTAAATTCAAGCGATCGACTGCATATGTTGTCAACTCTTTTGCATAGTTTGTAAGTGCTTTTTTAAAACTTCCATCAAACGAATTATCCCCGCCCGGAATAAACCTGACCTCTGTCTTTGTCCCAGCTTCGTTGATCGGTACATTGTATCGTTTAGTTGTTGTTAGAACACTAGCACGGAACAAGTTCCAACATTTAAATTCAACACCTACTGAAAATCCCTGACTAGTTATGTAAAAGCTTCCTTTGATAGACATGCCAAAGTAATGTAGACTACAAATACCTCTCATGACATACTTATCTCGCCCTGCAATTGCTATTTCAAATCCGTAACCCTTACCAGTTTTAAGTGAGAGCCATGGTGTTATGTCAGCAGGGAAAATAACCATACCATAAAATAATATTGCTTTTTCATCTTTGAGTAATGCATACACTGATTTAAAATGATGGCATTGTTTGATTTGTTTAGCGTAAATCAACTCTAATTCTACCGTAACTGGATAAGTGAGTACATGGAACTTTACGACAGCTCTTAAACCCATTCCATCCGGCTTTAAAAACACTGCTTTAACTTGATCTTGAAATTGCAAGAAAATTTTCAAAATTTGAATTTTCATATCACTAATTTCAGATTCAATTGCATTCATAATTTTCCGTATCATTGATTTGATTGGCATTAAAAGTGACTCAAAGAGACGATTAAGCATTGTGATGATATCCTTAATGGCATTAGTCATATTTGCAAATACGTTTGATAATTTAACCAAATCCAAAGTATCAATATTTTTCAATAAATCTGTCACTTTGTTTCTTAATATTTCTAACTTTGTCAGAAGTTCGCTTAGGTAGGTTTGTCCTGTCGATACCACCTCAGTTGTCAAGTTCTTCAAGGAAGACTTGATTGTTTCAATAATTCTATCTAGGCGATTTTTTAAGTTTAGAATATCAGATATTCTACTAACGGTTGATTTTATGGATGTCATATCTGTATTATTATAAGTCAAAAACATGTATGCTGTTGTTGTCATCAGCTCGGTATTTGCGCCAATATATGGTACATCAGCAAAAGGATTGTATGCAAGCTTGAGCTTGAAGTACATCCCAGCAGGGTTAGCATTTGGCGTACACCTTTTACGAGGTCCAAGTCCTGAAATCATATAAAAGGAGATACGAAATGTTGGGTATGTCGTCCATTTTCTGACTTTCTTATTCAGTTTCCACATAAAGTGTAGAAAATTGCTTGTATTTAACAATATTATAACTATTTATGATCTAGGGATTCTGGATATGGATATTTAGCAAATTTGGATTGATGATAGATACATGTAGATAGATAGCTATTTCATTGACCGATAACAAAATAATTTACATACATGTAGAGCGGGATAATCAGTCCACATATAACCAATATAAATAATTGTTAATTATAAATTCATTTAATTCAATTCAGTTCAGATTGTTCAGTTAGAACAAGTGACCTGCAGGATATTGGAGGAATTCACAATAAAAAATTCTCGATATCGACATATCACGACATATGAGGGGGTCCGAATCACGAATCACGAAATTTTTGCAGGCCGAATCAAGAATCTCGGGCACAAATTGACCATCACGTTAAAATCGATTTTAACCCAATTTTCACGATGAAATCACGATATTCGTACGTGGGATAAATTGTAAGCAAATCATTGCATGGATTTCATTAACCATAAGATAATTTCAATCAGTAAAAAAAGGTTAAATTTTTTTCTTCTTACAAAAATATTCTGTAGTGTAGTAGGTTATACGAGCCGAGCGAAGTAATGTATGTAATGCAAATGACATACAATAATGTTAATAATATGTAATGCAATTTTACGCTTCATACTTTAGTTAAATGCCTTAGAACACTTTAACAAAAACAAATTCAAAAAGCAGGTTCCGGGGCTACAGGAGCCCATTTTTGGTCCAAAATCGGGAAAAAAGTGAGAGAAAAAATCATTTTTAAAATATTAGCTTAATTTTATGATTTGTATGGTCTCAGAGTGTTCCTTTCTTTGCAAATGTCTTTAATACTATCCAAAAAATTGCGCAAATACGGGTCCTGGGCCAAATGACGCCCGGGTTGGTGCACAACCCTCAATATGATCTTATTTGACTACAGTAGCATAATGATCACTCTAGAAAATAATTATTTTTGGGCACCAAAAGGGTTCTTTGGGCCCTCTGGCGGAATTTTTTTGGGAAAAAGCACACGTCACGACAAAATTCCGAAATTCGTCAAAAATCTATATTTTTGAACCATTTTTTTTTAATTAGGTCTAAGAAATAGATTCACGTTGGCATTGACATATAAATGCATTTGGACCATTAAGCTCCCGCTATTTTTCTCCCATTTTTACAATTTTTGGCCAAAAAATAAAAAATTCCCCAATTTTGGGGCCCTCCAGCGCCGGCCCTGGTACCTGCCCCCACAAGTTTTTTTTGATATGTCGGCAATTTATCCTTCATAAAACTCCTAAAAAATCAACATCCTGCGTTAAGCCATTTTTAAGATATAAAAACGATATAAAAATAAATCTTAAGCCTGTCATTTAAGAATACCAATCTCCTACTGCATCCAAAATTTCAAATCATTATCTAAAGTAGTTTTGAAGATACAACCTCGTAAACAGCGGGCAAAATATAGCGCGCCACCCGATATATATATTCTATTTATAACAGAGCTAAAGTATAATTAACTACAGGTAGGACAATGACCACCATCCGATAGGACAATTACCATTAGGGTACATTGATCTCCTTTACACCGGTCACAATATAACGACAAAATTTAGGTTAATGTGCCGACCTAAAGAGTTAAGTTTAAATAACTTACCACCAAATGATGCAACAATAACTGAATCAAGTGAAAGAGCATCTACCATTTTCACCTTGTAATTGAATAGAGTCAGTGAATGTTTCTCTAGTTTTGTTTTCACATATAACTGCCATTCTTTCAGAAACATATTATTCAAAAGCTGAAACAAGAAGAAAAATTCCATGTACAGTGGATCCCCAATCACGGTCACTCAGATTAACGGTCATCACGAAATTACGTGCCAGTCATCTGACGCCCTATATAGAAGAAGAAGAAGAAGAAGAAGAAGATGCCCGTGTTAGGCTTTAATATTAAAAAAATTGGATATAATTTATATTGGCAGATGGGGCTGGCCGTGAACTTTGTGATAAAAAGGGGGTCAAAAATAAACGAAACAGTTTGAATGCCATTAATTATTTTACAAATCTTTAAATCGAAAATATAATCTGCTATATAGCATTGATAAATTGATAAGATCATTCACTTTGTTCCTACTATTTATTATTTCTCAGTTTTGAAGCAATTAAGTTTTTTAACCGCGCAGATCGGTTAAATAGAAGTTTATTAAATGTTATAATATCATTTTTGTAGATTTCCACTGTAAAAGCATGATTCGGTTTAATTTTGGATCGATTTTCCTCGATCTTTGCCGCGGAATCCTTGAGCCTGGGTTTTCAGCCCCCTCCCCCAATAATGAGGGCCCAGATGGGGGGGGGGGTGTCTCTCTATCCCGATCCCGCTTGTGAAAAATCCTGTCCCGTTTGCCATCCCGTTACACGTTATTACAAAGTGGGTTCTTTTGATTAAATAGAGCTAATTAATCATTTAATTGGTAAAAGTTACCTCCATCAATTAAATTATACGATTGTTGCATCATACGCGTGTCGAATTATGCGATCTCTGACGCAATTATATTGCGCATGCATGAAGAAAGTAATTTAATTACATTATTTATGTAATATCTGGGTCAGGCCCTATTTCTATCGTGTTGAAGACTCCTAGCGGCGTAAATATGAACAATAAAAAAAAACGCCTAACATATCCTAATGTTTATTTTCGATAAGCTATCGTTTGAAACCAATCGCAACACTCTGCGATCATTTTTAACTTTCACCATTATACTAAATTGACCGAAAATATTAACTTTAGCGAAAAACGTTTGGAGTCTTAGAATTTTATAAGCTATCCAATTAAAAAACCGCGACTCTCTACAACGACTTTTGATTTTTTGACCTGTAGCGTCGGAAATATTAACTTTAGTAGCGAAAAATGGTTTTCCCATTGGAGTCATAGAATTTCATAAGCTATCCAATAAAAAAAAACGTTACTCTCTCGACGATTTGAATTTTTGACCTTCTTGACCTTTGCATTTGAACTCTCCTAGCGGCGTAAATATGAACTATAAAAAAAACGCCTAACATATCCTAATGTTTATTTTCGATAAGCTATCGTCTGAAACCAATCGCAACACTCTGCGATCATTTTTAACTTTCACCATAATACTAAATTGACCGAAAATATTAACTTTAGCGAAAAACGTTTGGAGCCTTAGAATTTCATAAGCTATCCAATTAAAAAACCGCGACTCTCTACAACGACTTTGATTTTTTGACCTCGACCTCCGGGCCAAAGGTCATAGTTCGGCCCCTAATTGAGATTTTGCTGATTGTACTATTGTAGCCCATGGTCTAATGAAGCTTTCCATATAAGTTGCATTAAGCTGGGATCAAAACTCTATGAGGAGATAGATTTGGCCCTAAGGACCCAAAAAATGCCAAAAATGAGGTTTTTGGCCCATTAAGCCGACCCAAATGCTCCGATCGAAAAACGGTTACAAAACAGTTCCTTATAATGGGCTCGGACACATGTAAAAAAAATTTCAAGCAAATAGATAAATGCTAACTAATTTTTGGTAGGCCTACGGATGATAGGTTTAGGTCAAAACCAATAAATCAAAACCAGCACAATGAAATTAATCTTTTTAATTTTTTTGCAGAGAAAAAGTGATTTAGGGTTTAATTTCATTTTCATATTCATGAACAGAATATAGGATATAGGATATTAAAATTCGGACCTTTTCGATAATGATCGATAATAGGATGAATCTATTTGATCGCATAAAGGTCCGACTTTATAATTTGACCACAATTTACTTGATTTATTTGGACTATACTAAAAAACTCATATAATATATATTTACGATAAAAATTAATGGCATATGTCGAAAAAGTCAACATTTTTACAATTAACTTACGTTCCCATTTTGTGGCAAAAATCGCCACAAAAAAAAATCACACCCACCAAGGACCCGACCCTTCTATGTTTGACATAAATCTATCATCCGTACCCAAACATTTTTCAAATGGGCAATTTTGGGGGTACTTTAATGGTAGCATCTAATCGAAGGCCTAAGCTGTCCTAATCAAATTTAGGAATAATTTAATTATTTATTTATAAACTTTAGAAATAAAGTTTATAAATTAATAATTAAATTGGTGAAATAGAGTTATCGGTGATCATTGATAAAGGGCTCAATGACGAGCCCCTTAGTTTTATTTGGGAATACTAGTGACACCTTTTAGCAATATTATGAACTACATTCTATAACAATACCATTATATGACTACATCGGGATAAACTGGCAGTAGAAGGGACCGAAAATAATTGTTTTAAGACTCTCGTATTTTTTCCTGCACTCCTGAACTCATTATCCTTGAAAAATGATCTGGATTCTAAATAATAGCAGTCATCATAAGAAAAAGTTAAAACCTTACATTACAACAAAGTGACCCTGCGATGTATCATTTTTTGGTTTGCCTCTAATCCGCAAATAATGGGGTGGCGCTATACAATGAGTGCGGGTTTCGCATACCGGCAGA
>JAUCNG010400918.1:0-10549 GCA_032353305.1 Cephalothrix spiralis
AGAAAACATATAAGAAAATTTTCCGATTTCTATTCTGGAAAAGGATACGATGTTATGAATATATATTTAGAGCCTTCGCAGCTTCTTTGGCCAATAAAAACACAAAAAGTTGTTTCTCAAGTTTTGGATGAAATTCGAAAAGATAATCGACCAATTTTGATTCATGGATTTTCAGTTGGTAAGGGCTCCTATTTTTTCATAATTGTCCGTAATTGAACGCAGTTTCAGTTGCATGGATAACGCCCTTATTTCGTGTTCTTTGAATAGGAAAAATCGTGAATTGCCGGAAACTGTCTAACGTGATCCGTGAAGATCACTAGTCACGTGATCCGTGAAGATCACTAGACTATCCCCGTGCTTTGTTAAAGCCCCTTTTAACATTTCGTGATTCGTGACAGCCCCTGTTCACATACCGTTATTCGTGATATAGGACGCTTGTGATTCGTGAATGTGAAAATGAATTTAAAGTAAAGATTTTACTGTAATTTCAATAAAAATCGTAAAATGTTCGGCTCGCGCCTTCAGCGCTCGAATTTTTTCTCTCCATTATAGGACTTGTAGGCTGCATCACAGCCGAAATTACAAATGCATTATAAAATTGTTAGCTTTCTCCGTGATTAGTGAAAGGCCATTTTCTTAATCCGTGTTTCATGAAACATTAGCGTTCGTGCTTCGTATAAGTCATCCCCCTCATGTATTGTGGTCCTATGGGACTATGTTAAGGTTTTATCTCCTAGACTTATCGGCCATATCGTACGATTTTTAAACATGTTGTTCTTCTTTAATCACTTTCATCATTGAAACGTCATTTCACTTGCATGTATTGTGATCCATAATATGTAAAAGCCCAATTTTAGGGACTATTTCATGTTTTTCTCCTGGATAATCTTCAGGTTAATATAGCGGCCAGAGCGCCGAGTTTCAAAGTTTTATAAGAGGCTTTAATATTCTGCAACCGGTTCCTGAAATTTGTCTTTTGCCTATGAGTCACAATACATACAACTGAAATGGCGTTCAATTTCTAAAATGTCGTAATATCGAGCCGGGAAATGTCAAAATAGCGCTGCGTAGCGCTAGCGCTAGGATCGCCTAAGGCGGCGCTAGGCATCACAGGCGGGGACCCTTTTTCGAGCGCTATCAGTCGCTATGGATCGCCCATAGGGGCGGGGATTTTTATACATTTTTTATTGTTATAGAAAAAATCCTCCTGGAAATGGAACAAATGAGCAACAAACAGAAAAAAATTGAGAATGAATAAATTTCAGCTTTATTTTGCTTTAAAAAAAATTATTTTGATATACTATATAAAAAAAATTGCGCTCTGGAGAGCTATGTACCGCCAACCCACCCGGGGACTAAGCTCTGAAGGGATTCCTTGGATCGGAGCGATCCACCGATTTGCCATAAGCGTCGCTATTTTGACATTTCCCCGGTGCATTTTATTTTTTTTAAAAAAAGCATTTCATTGACTGGTGCATAACTGTGTTACAACTAAAAGTCGGGTAATTTTCAAATTTTGAAGAATCTCACATAATTTGTCGCTTGGTCAGGGAATTTTTTTTGAAATGGTGGGGAAATCAAGAAATTTTGAAATTGAGTAAAAAAGTGGCCACCATTAGTCCAATGCTTCTTTGTCTTTCTTTCTAGGTGCCTATATTTATGGTGAATTACTGGTTTTACTTAAAAATGATAAGATGCTAGCTCAAGATGTTCAAAGTCGAATCGTTGGACAAGTTTTTGATAGTCCTGTTGATCATGAAGGGATTCCTTTTGGAGTCTCTCGTGCTGTTACCACCAACCCTGTGCTACGAGCCTCAATAAAGAGTATGTTACAGTTATACCTCGCCACCTTTGAAGGTAACGTCAATCGTCATTTCAGGACATCATCTTACTTATTCCACACAAATCCTTTGAATCTACCATCCCTCTTTTTGTACTCCGATGGAGATCCGGTCACGTGTATACCTTCAATCGAAACCATCATTGAGAGGTGGCGCCGGATGGGAATTACTGTATACAATCGAAGATGGAAGGATTCAGGTCACGTGACCCATTATAGATCTCATGAAGATGATTATCAGAATACATTAAATGTATTTTTGGAAAAAATAGGTTTAGTTGAAACAGCTGAATGTCCCTTGGTGAAAGAAAAACGACAGAAGCAAGTTAAGGTACTTACTCAGCCAGTGATAGATATGCAAGAACAGAAAATAAAAATTTAAATTCATAAATACACAATTGGATAGAAATATTGGCGAGGGCAAAATTGGTTCAAAAAATAACCCCCAACGGTTTTTCATATTGGCGGGTAGTTTACCCCCATAAACTATATATTTCTGGAAAGGTATTGGAAAATGCTGGTTCCTTTGGGGCGTTAAGATTTTGATGCACCCCTAGGTGAAAACATGATTCTTAGATGGGGAAATCCCCTTAATTAAAAATCACGTTTTGCCCCCAAACCCCCGCCCAGGGGATGAGGCAGAAATCTTAACCCCCCGAGGGATCAGCATTTTCCAAGACCTTTCCAGAAATATATAGTTTATGGGGTCAACTACCCGCAAATTTGCAAAACCGTTTGGGGGTCTTTTTTGTACCAATTTTACCCTCGCCAATTTTTTCGTCCAACTGTTTATTATTAACAGGAGTATGTACTGTGTAAATACTCCTGATAGGAATTTTTAGAAATTTTTTTATTGATTGGTTTAAAACCCCGGCGGCCGCGGCGGTGGCATATATAAAGTTGTAAAAAAATGAAATGATTCACACAAAGGTATACGAAATTGAAAAGTCTTCCTGTACATTTAATTTAAACCATGAAGAGACGATCAGAGATTTTTCTACAGCCTTGAGGTTCTGTAGATCTTAATGGTTTAAATATGCCATAAAGGATTTTTGATAACTAAAGTCCCTCTGATTTTCGGACTTTGCGTAAATTTCGATTTGATCTGCCTTTAATATTAAGTATAGATCAATGATTTTAGATTGGGGAACTTTATGTGATAGCTAAAATATTTCTTGATTTATAGGCAAATAACTGCCACGGTTGCTAAATATTGTATTGGTTAGATATAGGCAACGCCTGGCAACGCCTTATTTATCCCTAATTTCATTTACTTCCGCGTTTGTATAGACATGCGCATACCGATTAGGCTTGAAATATTGATATTTACTTATGAACACTTCAATCTGCTTCAATGAATATCGCTTTGAATTGAAGACATTGAAGAGGTCTTGAGTTATAAGATATATAACTAAAGACATAATTTCAGATCAGTTAGAAGTTTTGCAAAAAATGTTTGTCAAGATCGTTGCTATGTTTAAATAATGTAATATTAACTCTTACTTGAAAAGTCACGTGAAATTTTGGGAAAACCAATATGAGGCGATATCTTCGTCTTCTTGTGGTTTGAATTCTGAAGTATATAAGACCTACATTGAATTGAATATTTAATATCTGTTTCCAAAATGGGTTTTTTCGCATCCCGAAGCGTAAGACCTACATTGAATTAAATATTTAATATCTGTTTCCAAAATGGGTTTTTTCGCATCCCGAAGCGTTTTATTTCAATAAATGTCCAAGACCATTTTGATGCTCAAACTTATGATTCGCGCAAGGCTCCACCATCATGGTTGGAGCCTGTCGTAGTTCATAACTTAAAGTATCGAGATGGTCCAAGACATCCGTCGGCAGCAGGAAACAATTTAAATTGAATTGAATTTTTCGTTGGCGGGGTCCATAAACCAATCAATAAAAAAAGGTCTAAATATTTATTAATTCAACGCACACGTGTACGGTTTGCCTTTTGGCCAACCTCTATGAATGTGGTACACGTATTTTAGTCCTTGTACATAACATTTGCCAATTATATAATTAGTGAGTTTATCATGTATTTTTCTTCTATAAAACTTTTCTACAATTTACGATAATCGTAATATATTACGTGTAGAAAGTCTTTCTTGTATTACAATTATTGTAAATTTTTTGTGTTATTACAGGTTATTGTGATACATTTTATCATGTGTGCCATATTTTGTGTAATATTCGTTAATTTGATATATCTGAGTACATTTATATGTATTTAAAATTCATGTTGATTCAGACAATCAATTTTTTATCCCACAATCATAATTTATAAATTTGCATTTCAATTCAATGTCGATTTTTTTATAAGATAAATTGCATTTATTTTTAATATTTTTTGAGAATTTATTTCTCTATCGTAGAATCTACCTCAAAAAACGAGGCATTTAAATGATTTAATCAATATAATCATAAAACGATAACTTGTCATATTATTTTAAAGTACAAAGTACGTGTACTCGACAGGACTTTAAATTCCCGAGATTATAAATCGTTTAAATATTAAGTTTGCCTTGAATTTATATATTTTCATGCATGTACATTTTGTTTACATTCATAAAAAAGAAATAAATTCCATATAATTGGGTGCAAGGTATTCGTTGTACATTGCACCTTTAATGCACAGTGCACATTAAGATAGAACTATCATAAATAGTTTATAATAAAAAAATTGTGAACATTGTGTCAAGTTCCAGTCTAACTTTCAACTACCTCTGGACTGGTGTCCTACCCTAATTCAATGAATTTTTATTTATCCAATTTCAAATTGATTATCGAATAATATGTAATTTTTTGTATCTTTGTTATCAGTGAAATTACTGAAGACGATTGCATTTGCATGAAATAGGATCGGAGAATTAGTTGCTGCTGTATTGCTTGATTAGATTATTGCTTAAGCCAGGAGGGATTGTCTTGAAAGTGCAGGCACCAACGTCTCTAAAGTGAAGACAAATTTGACATTTTTTCACTTTTTAGACCCTGGTAGGAAAAACCAATCTTTTTAGGAAAAAACTTGAGCACGGTGAAAATTTTTGCAATATTTTGCCAAAAAGAAATCTTCACCGCAGAAAATTTTGTAAAATTTTTCCACCATGTGCAAAAAGTGGGGGGACAAGTATTAATTGTTGAAAATTTTAACCACGTTTTTGACATTTTGCATCATTTTTCTGACATTACTCTCTGGATGCCACCCAGTATAAAGATAAGAACCTCACTTTCTAGACATAAGCCTCCCGATACCCACCGTCTTGAAAACGACGTCATCACTTTCCAGACATAAACCGCCCAACACTCGCGTCTTGAAAGTGGTCTTGACAGTGAGAGGTGAGACCAGGAAGCAAAAACACCCCACCCACCCGGGTTGGTGCCATCACCTTCAATACAACCGCCCCCCTGCTTACGATATTCGGATATTGACATTACATGTAGTTCTAATACCACAGTGTTTAAGCTTTACAAGTAAGATATCGAAATTAACTGTATCAAATGCCTCAAAATAAAGAAAGGAGATAGGTCCATAAGATAGGGATTTGGCCGCCTCTATGGCTTAAAAATAATTATTTGCGTACAGATCTAAAAATTTGACATGGCATAGGCACAACCTTATATTATTGTTTTCTGCGAGTGAATTTTCTAGTTTCCGAAACAGGGATGATATAGAGTAGTCGAACATACCCCTTAGTACAGTATAAAAAATGAAATGTTTTTTTCAAGTAAGTTGCCCTGTGTACTCTATTCCTTTTGCAGTTCGTATAATCGTGGGGATGGGAGCAGGACTTTTCGGCCCCACCACTTTCGGCCCCACCACTTTCGGCCCCAGTACACTTTCGGCACCAACATTTTCGGCCCCAACACTTTCGGCCATAAAAGCTAATTTTGAAGACAGTTGCAGAGACCAAAAAAACGAACCCAGACATGCAAAAAAGTTCAATTTGTGATATAAAATGTCAAAAAATAAACAAAGAATTTGTGAATTAACATCATGAGTGTCAAAATTCCTCAATCTACTAGGTGATGGGCAATCATTTATATGTTTATATTTGACATTTGATACGTCAATTGACTTTTTTTTGCATATCTCGTTATAACAAAAAATAATTTTTTGATTTCAATTAATTTTTAAAATACTTTTTGTTATTTAAATTCTTTTTCAATTCAATATTCATATAAGAATTGAAATGATATGATAATATTTACAAGTACAATTTTAATAGCATTCTCTCGATACACCAATTAAAATATTTTTTGCATCTCCAGATTAGCCTTTTTGATCTCCGCAATTGTCTTCAAAATTAATTCTTGTACTGGGGCCGAAAATGTTGGGGCCGAAAGTGTTTGGGCCGAAAAGACCTACACCCCATGGGGATATGTATCTTTTTTTCAAGGAATGGAGTATACAATGATGGGATCAGTCCCTATATTGCATTTTTGTTGTTGCTAGGCAATTATATTCAAATTCTTTACTTAATGCCTTTGAAAATCGCAATTGAATATATCTCACTGAGTTCCATATAAATAACAATCAGAAGTAAATGACGTTGATCCAAGTAAGTTATTTAAAGTTTACACTGAAGCGGTTGATCAAAATTAATAATGTCGACACTTCTTTTATATAATATATAGCTACGGATTTCAAAACTGGGTTCCATATACTGGCAGACTAGCAACAACTAAATTGAGTACCAAGATAATATATTCAACCACTACAAGCCAAATCCCTATCTTATGGACACCTATCTCCTTAAGTAATGTCATTATCCAAATGGGCCTTAAGCAATATTAAGGCCAAAATAAATCCGATGTTATAGGCTACAACAACTTATGGTTAGTGGTAAGGTTACGGAAATATATATGTGTTTTAGATTAATTGTGATACTTGATCTTGCCATTGTTGTAATAGAAGTCATAATAGAATTGAAATTTAAAATCATTTATCTATTTTCACGTCAATTTTTTTCTTCTATTTTGTGCCATATCTGTCTAGCCTAATTATGCATTTAAAAAATGATTATTTATGCCAAAGAATCACATGTTAAAATAGTCAATAATTGTATTTCGCTGCTTTTAATTACTGCTTATCAAATTTGCATTTTATAGCTTTTTTTAAGTATTTTTTTAACAATCAATTATAAATTAGTTTAACTTAAAGCATCGTTTTCGTAAAAAGTACTCTTCGCATTTTATTTAAATTAATTTTATTTTTGTATATTTGTCATAATTTTGTATGTATTTAATTGTCACATATTTTGTAAAGAGATATATATTTTATATTTTGGTATGACGTCATACTAATATTTGACTGACTATTGGCCTAAATATTCTTTCCAAATACATGATAGGTTATTCGTAAACTTGATATTTAAGCTTACAAACTCTATTCTAAATCATTCATTTACTCTTCTGAAATTCAATTATAATTGTCAATTATTCTATATCTAGCATGTCAAACAGGGCTTAAATGTAAGTTATAATTAGTAAACCCTAATAAAATCTCAAGGTCCAATGAATATTTCACTGATAAACATTTGGGACTTTGTATTTTGATATGATAGTCGAATTTCAGCTTATCATTGACCCGTGTCGGTTATCTTTTTAAAATTATTTTTATATGTGACACACATAATTCTATTAAAGCATTTTCAAAATATTATTTTGACAATCAGTTATATTTTGTTTGGTATTTTTGATTTCTGTGTATAATCAATACATGAATATTATACGATATTTTGTCCTTGAAGGAAATATTAGTACTTAATTCCTTTTTTTAACCGTCTCGACAGAGTAGGTAACCTTTCTCGTTCTGATCCGTTAGTGAAGGCAGTTTCGCTTCATTCTGGGCGAGTGCGAAAAAAAACTACCAATCAATCGTAGATAACGTTTAAACAACTTTTAAATAGTGATCGATATCTTTATTAAAATATGTTATTATACAGGCGCTGTTAAGAATTAATTGAATCTTATAAATGCTACAGGGTGACCACTTTTTTTAATTTCAAAATTCCCTGAAATCCCTGACCATTTCAACATTTTCCCCGGACCACGCGACAAATAATTTGCAATGAAATTGTCTTTCGCGACATATTTTTGTCATGAAAATTTCGTGATCTAATTCTCTGGAATATTTTTCCTCCGCTTTTCATTAACTTTGAAAATTCCCAGATTTTTTTAACCGAAATGTTTTTCTCCGACTTCCCTATTTTCCAGTTTTGTGGTCACCCTGTGCTATTTAACAAACATTATACTGTCTAAAAAACAATCGTTATCTACGATCGATTTGTGTGGGTAATCTATTTTGTTTCTTGTGCAGTACTGCTGTATATAAAAACATGCTCCTGTGTCTCTTCTACTACGAATCCACAGTGCTATTTAACAAACATTATACTGTCTAAAAAACAATCGTTATCTACGATCGATTTGTGTGGGTAATCTATTTTGTTTCTTGTGCAGTACTGCTGTATATAAAAACATGCTCCTGTGTCTCTTCTACTACGAATCCACAGTGCTATTTAACAAACATTATACTGTCTAAAAAACAATCGTTATCTACAATCGATTTGTGTGGGTAATCTATTTTGTTTCTTGTGCAGTACTGCTGTATATAAAAACATGCCCCTGTGATCCTGTGTCTCTTCTACTACGAATCAACATGGTCTCTAAATAAATCCGAATATGTGCTCAACAATAGACGTAGGCCTATCAACAAAAATAAAATGCACTGACTGTTCAGGTGTTATTCTAAACTATAGCAAACCATACAATAAAAGGTTGTGTATATCTCAGATTACAAATATCCAATATTTTTCTTTTCGTCATTTTTTTAGAAATAGCTCCCAGGAAACTTATTGAAATGCGACAAATTGTGACTTAAATGACTTAAGGAGTTATCAAGACGCAAGTTCCCGATTTTCGATACTTTCTGAGGAACATGAATTCATTTGAACTTTATAATTGTTGAAAAATACGATTCCTCAACAACAAAGAATATCACGAACTAAAAAAGGTATCGAAAATCGAGGAACTTCGGTCCTAGATAATTCCCTTATGTTCACAAGTCAAATACTGTCGTATTTCATTCAGTTTCCTAGAATATAATAAAAAGAAAAACACTCAAAAAGTGACGAAGATAAAAACCTGGGAAATTTTAATAGCATATTTGTAATTTGTGATACACAAGCTTTTATTAAATAATATATTTGTTATAGTTAAGAATTTTTACCAAGATATCACTTATTAAAGATCTCCCTGCATGCTTTAAACAGAAGACGGCTACCTTTAACCTAAAATCAAGATTTTAAAAAAATATTTCTAATCAAGAAAATATAATCTAAAAATAATTATACCTTTATTACAAAATCATAAAACATTAGATTCAAATACATCTGATATGTAATAAAATTATAAAACATTTGATCAATATAAAATATATTTTAAACACAACAAACATAGCCCTCAAAACTCATAATACATCAAAGTATGTATGTTAACAGATCTTAGGTATTGAAATTCATTATTTTAATTTTATCATTTAAGCAGGATTTCTTACATAATTCTACGATACATGTAATTTCATTTGATGGAGGAACGTTAACTACTGGAACTTTGATTTTGTTTGAATCAAAGTTTTGAATATTTCACAAATTTTCTATAACAAAAATTGGCAAGATCTCCTTGAAATGATTCCACAGCAGATGAAATTCATACCTAACTTTACCAGTTTTACTCGACTTTCTTACCACGACAGATCTCTCATCGTTAAAACAGCATTGTTTGAAGAGACTTCCTGACATTAGCCATTTCTTGTTGTTGCTGAAAAAAGTGAAGAGAAAAATTAAGAAAAATGTTTATTGTTCACTTTCTCTAATACTCTGCGGACCTAGAGTTTATATCCAAAACAAATTTTGATATTTCGGTAGGCCACGCGATAAGTTCATTAGGAACGAGGATCGCGGGGGCGCGCCGCTAGCTCTTAATTTTCAGAGTATTTCTCTAACTGCCCGCTGGCATTTTTCGAATAGCCCAATTATGTTTTTGAACTGTTTTCAAAATTAGAAAATTGTATTGATTCGAACGATTTTATACCACGAAATGCTGTCATTGCAATTTCGACTATTTCTTTTTGACACACCCACCGCTTTTTGGATTATTTTTTTCACTTTGCAAATTTTTGACATTTTCCGATAATTATGAGGTTAAAAAATATTTTTGTTATCGAACAAAAACTATAGCCGAGCGAAGCGAAGTGGGAATTTATTTTAATATAAAAGGGTAAGAAACGCGAATCTAGGGTTATTTCTGTAAATCGAGGCAGGGTTTTTTATGAAATTTAACGGTTATAAGCCCATTTTAGAACACATTCATGACATTTTACAGGGACCTGGGTCTACAGATTTACCAAGATGATTTTTCCCTGACTTCTTACAATTTTCCATGACTTTTTAAATTTTCATTACCGAAATATCAGATAATATCTGCAACCCTATTTCTTAACAAAAACAAATACTAGCCTCAACGATTTATATAAATTTTACAAACCACAATAATAATTCTGAACTGCATGCGCCGAAGGCGCCGAAAATTTTAAGTATAAGACACGACATTTTTTTGTATTTCCGAAAATTTTCCCTGACCACAGAGATGAATTCCCTGACCAATTTTCAATTCCCTGACCCTGTAGACACCCTGTTTTAG
>JAUCNG010401140.1:0-16516 GCA_032353305.1 Cephalothrix spiralis
ACAGGATTTGATCAAATTTTGTTTAATCGGGACGAGGTCGGCAGCTAAAAATCAGCCCAGTGTAACGGAGCCCTTAAGCTATGCTCCTAAATGTTTACTGTCTTTCTATTATTCATTCCGATCCTCTTCGTTAGCTGAACACTTATTGTATTCACCCACAAGTAAATACAATAAGCATTCAGCTATAAACGAAGGGAATCGAAATGTCTATTATTAAGCGAATGATAAAAAACAAGACCGAAAAGAACTGCCTCCTCAGTTCTCATTGTGTTTCAAAATAGAATTTAAACATGGTTTTGAATTCTAGAATAATCAATAATTTGTCGGCGTATCGTTTTTAAGAATTTGGTTTTTGTTTTAAAATATGAGTCAGAAATTTCATAGCTCAATAGCCCACTTTGTTTAAGCGTTATTCAAATGTCAACTTGATACCTAAATTGATTTTAACACTGTTTAATACGTGTTTCAGCTAAAGTTCGAAAAGGAGGTATGAAACCTGATTTCATGACTAACTAAATAATAACTCCTTTAGCTCTTTTCGCACTATTTTATGCATATATTTTAATCAAAAATACGAACGTTTTTACGCCAGCTCTACTTGAGAGTGTTCATAGTGTTATTTAAAGTAGAAAAGTTAAGTTGTTTTGAAATGATAAATTTAGAATATCCAATTGAAATTTAAGTAGTAAAGAGGGATACACACTTCAATAATTATCCAAAGTGTTAAATAATAGATATTCCAAAAACATATTTTTATTAATATCCCGACTTTTTTAAACTATGAACTCTCTCATTCTCATTTTTTTTAGAAAAATGGAAACAATTGAATATTTCATCCTGCTCATGTTTTTAGCCAAGTATAATGTCTTTATTATACCTTAAAATTTACCACAATCTGATTAATTTGAGATTATTTTAAATCAATTATATGTGCATGTTTGTTTGTCGTGCATTAGGTAGATTTTTTCAGTTCTATGTACGAGGATTAGTTTGATAAACAAAAAGAAATCTTCGACCTCTAGCATACGTAAAAGTTAGGTAAATCTTACAGCGAGATTTATACTTAACAACATTGGAGGCTTCCTTAGAAGACTTTATTAGGATCTGCTAGTACATTTAGTAAATATAGCATTAGCCTTTACGGTTAAATCTTTAATTGTCATAGCTGTTGCTAAGGACAACATTTTCCATAGCAACGTACAACATTTTCCATAGCAACGCAAGTGTTAATGGTTAAGTTGTGCAGATGACTTGCTTGTATTAGAGATTCTTTACCTAGTATTGAAGGCTAGTATAATATTTCTCATGCTGCCATGTCATTTATAAATGATGCTGTTGTCTGTAAAATAATCGAGATGTAATCGAGTGTCAACTGCCAACTGATGAAGTAAGATACACACAGTGTTGGTGAAATCTATTCATCTTCAATAAATTTAATCAATGTGGACCAATAAGGCTAATGTGACACTGTCATCTCTTGAGAAACAAGGTCTAATTTAAGATTAACGATTTAGAATGTCTGCATCCCGAACTGGTAATTTGGTATTAAAAGTTTCCGTTTACATAATACTTTTCGGGATTACCTCCCACATTCCTTTGTAAGTGGGATATAATTACTCATTAAAGTATCATTCTACTTGAACAATTGTCTAAGATTTCCAAGGATGGATGTGGGAATGCTGACAGTCTAAAAAGTTACAAGGACGCCACTTTTGCTAATTCAGTAAGTTTACCTGAATTCGAGTGACAGCGTTTTGTCAGCTTGAGTTGGACTGATTATTTGATTGAGCAATACGAGATACGAGGCTACCAAAGGAAAGACCTTTTCCTTTCTAAGTCTGCTCTAAATTAGCATATATTTTTAGGCAGGTCAGATTGTCAATCGGGCAGCTATTTCTACGCAATGTGCTGAAACCAGTAGCTCAACCACTGACAGTGATACCATATTTTCGCCATTAGGGTTGCATCGTAACTTCGAGTTCCTTATTCAAGGCCAAGTTACATACATACAGCAAGATCTCGTAAAGGTGAGACCCTGTGCAGCAATTGCTTGGGGTTCCTTCAGGCCATTTTCACTTTCCTCTGCCTCTTTCCATTTAGTGATTGCCTGACGTTGATTCTTGATTCTGGATACTCCCAACTATTTACATTGAGTTAGCCTAATTTAGGAGTTTCGCATTATCAGGTCTGAAATTGGTCGTCCAGCTGCCAGTTTAATATAAGCTGATTTCATAGTCGATACCATTAAGATTGTCCGAAGTATTGGCATTTTCTCTTATCTCGATTTAGTCCGGATTATTACATTAAAGGATTAATCACTTTATAATTCACAATCTAAGGGCATTTTATGTCATATCGTCATTGACTAGCAATAATGGATAGGTCTTTCAATTACATGTACGGATCAGATTATTCGATTTCGGATTGCTCCCAACATCCCTGGAACTGTAACCGATATCGGGATATTTGCGGCCTAAGCTTGGTTTCTGTCTGGAACCGGGCAACCATATTGTCCTTGTAATGGCTCCAGTGAGACTAATATGGGACATTAAACGTAGTTAATAACGATGTTAACATTTTTAACTTCCTACAATTCAGTGATTACAAGTCGTAAATCAGCCTTAAATCGACAAAAATAGTTTTTCTGCATTGTTTATGGGCCAGGCTGTGGGTCATTTCCACGTAGTAAATGACGAAGTTGACGTTTTTAAACTTTTTAAACCTCTTCGCATTCTCCATTATTATCATCTTTGAGAGCTGGGCTGTGAACTAGATTAGTTTACATTGAAAAAATCTTTCACTGAGCTACCATGTGACTTGTAATCAAAGAGTTGTCACCAGTTAAAAAACGTTAACATCGTCATTTACTACCGGTACGTGGAATGCCCATATACCAAGGGGTTGAAAATATCACAGGGCTTCAGATTTCTCTATCGCGATTCGCACAATAACCATGAATGAACTATTGTAGTGCTGTGGCTCGCTTGTGCACCTGTCTTTTATCATGGAGGAACCAGGTTCGACACTCTTCATGGGCTCGATGGTTGGCTCAGTCAGGATTTATGTATACCTGGAGAGTTGGACGCTGTCCCTTCCTTCGGGGTAAACCCAACTCTAATCGTAATATAGAAAATAGATTAGAGTACGATGCATTCGATGCTCTGTACATCGAGAAGTCGTGTGAAGTGAAATCTTCAGTAGAATCGATCATCAAACTTCAGTAAGTCGGTTTTGTACACAACATTATTCGTTCATATTTCACTGTGTGGGAAGATAGGAGACCTATTGTGGTTATATTCATTACTGCTTTGAGTCCTTTATTCATCAAATACTCAGAGACTTGTTATTACTCATTCATTCATTGTGGTACTTACCACGAGTTGAAGGACTGTGTGTACTTGAATATTGACATGATAATTGTGTGCCAACGATGTAAAATTTTAATAAGCTCGAAATTCGATAGGAAATTCGGTTTAATGTTTAAACCTTCCTTTGAACTTTTACTGTGAAGTAACTGTGATGTCCTTGTACCATCCTCACTTGTCAGGGTGTCAGTCTTGCATTGTTTCATAACAGCTAGTTGCCGACCGATATTATAAAATATGATATAATACCCTGGGAACGAGGAAATCCTATAACGTCTAATTTATTTATTGACTTCATACCCACTGTGCGGCAGGAAGTTGCTAATTATTCACTTAAAAACGAGAGCTTACAAAACGACCACGTTTGTTTATATTTTTAACAACAACTTCCGGCTACGGGGTTTACAAAATACAATTGCAAGGCTTCTGGTAACTTGCAATAAATTCGACTAAAGGAGAAATCCTTTGCAACACCCACAACCAATTGACTCTCAATTTGCTTGGTTTTTTCTGGTGGTTATTTCAAAATGTTATTCTTTGAATTACAGTATAGTCCAGGACATTTGTTGTGTGATAATTATTGTTTATCTGATTCAATTTTTTTAATAATGTTCTTCGAATATAATGGTTGAAATAACCAGAACTTTGATCGAATATAAAGTGTACAATAATCAAATGTTTGGTGTACTCTTTTCTTCCATACTTGAGCTATTCAACAGCAATTGTAACGATGTTGCTCAAATATGCATTAACTGTCAAACAGGCTTCTGTTATATGCATATTTGACTGTAATATATGAACAACATCGTTACACACTTGCCGTGGAACGCCTTACATGCACTTTCAAACCATATTTCATTCTTGAATCATTTTACTACCAGATTGCTTTAATTTTATATATCTTTGATTTGAGACAAATGAAGTGAGGATGTAGGTTTTTAGATCGATTCAAACCTTTGATGAATTGCTAGGTAAGCTAGGCAACTTGCAATTGCTTGCCTCCCGTTCCAATGTTCAACTAGACAAAACAATGAACAAACAGTAGTTATAGCCTTCTTCTTCATATAGTAGATGAGAATGAGGAACGCAAAATTAGTTCTGTCAATTTGCAAAATCAAATAATTCTGTAAATGTATGATTCTCATACACGTTGAATCAAAGATATTTTATGTGCTTTTTGTCTTTAATTTCTTGTTTCTTCATCAACTATTATTTTATTTTGCTTATGTCTTATGTTGCACTTTCTTTCTGTTATTTTTCATTTTCACCACTTGATGTCATTGTTTATGTTGATGTCGACGTCCTTTAGACTCATTGCGTCCTGATGTTCCTTCAGAGAGACGACTAGAAGATGTGATTCATCTGGCTGAATTGTGCATAGAAGTCCTCCAGCAAAATGAGGAACACCATGCTGAGGTTGGTATATTTATACATTCACAACGATAATTTATTGTTAGTAAAATTGTGATAAAATTGTTTTGTGCAAAATGAATGCATATCCGATAGACTCCCAAAATAAGTTTTCACGTAAAATATAATCACTTAAATCAGTTTTTGGTGTAAATCCGATTGCATGTACCGCTCGATCGATATATTACTATGTTGCTCGATCGATATTAGCCGTGCTTTTGTTTGAATGACCTACCCGATTCACTCAAGTGTCGACAATGTTGGACCATCATCCAAATGATCACTCTTTAAATTAAAGCATGAATATTTGGTACAACGTATGGCTAAGATCGCATTGTGTTTTTAAATATTGTCACTTGTTTTATTTTAAAGTAAACGTTTTTCTTCATTAATAAAGCCTTATAATTTCCAGATGATAATAAATACAGAGTAATGGTTATATGTAGGTCAATATTGTAAATTTTTGAATGACAGGGGTGTTGGAATATAACAGGGATTTTGGATAATCATTAAATGCATATAGCTAATAATATTTATAGGGATATTTCTCTGGATTTTTTTCTATTTTCCATTCTTGTAGAACCTAGCACCTACATAATTTACACCTCTAAGATAGTTACCTTTTTTACAAGATTAAAATATATATATACACATAAGTTTATGGAATTTTTGGTATTCAATGTTTGCGACCCAGTTTTCGTCCTCTTAACGAAAATCTCGGAAGACAGTGCGGACCTAAAACCCATCAGCTCTTATGAATTCTGTTTCAAAAATATACGGAATAAGGAAATCCTCGGTTCAAGTTTATATCTTCGAAATGGTCCGACCAAATTTCGGACCCCTGGGGCCAAAAATATTTTTGTAAAACTATTTATTGTCCCTGAGCCCCAAAAATAAGTCAAACTAAGTCGAAAATGGCATATAAATTACGGAACAGAAATTATCGGGTGTCACCCTTTTTTAGACCTTTCAAAAAATGCAAACTTGGCCCTAATGTGGACCCGCCTTTTGCAAAATATATACTTGAATCAATAATTTTTAGAACCTTTCAGGGTTGATGGGTTTTTATGCTCACGCATCCCGAGATTTCGCGGTGCCGGCTCTGAATATTAAAAACCAAAATTTCACAAATTGAACTTGTGTAATATACTGTAGTTTGAATGATAAGCAGTGCGATTAATTGGATGCATTTTGTATTGATTCATAGCAAGTACATGTAGATAATTGTACTGCTAATGATAAACCAGACATGCATGTAAATATTGATAATTGATGAAATATCAATTATAGATAAAATCAATCACAGAATCAATGTCAAGGCCAAAGCCTTAGTATCAATTGAATTTTATTTATCATCATTTATCAAATACCGGTCTGTCAAAATAATCGCATTATTGGTGATATAGCACTTTTATCTATGCATTATTTTTTTTATTTTGGGGCTTTGGTATTAACTTGATTTCTTTAAGTTTGGTTATGACTATTCCACACTATTTTATTGGTAGGCATATACAAACAAACAAAACAAGGTTATATATGGAAAAATAGCTTAAATACTATTTGAGATAAAATTGAATAGTTAAAGGCTGCCATTTTGTGAATGACGTCATCATAATGGCACCTGAATTATAGAGTAGGACCTTTATATTGATTGGTTTACGGATCCGCTGACTAAAATTTTCAAAAAATTTAATTAAAAAAATTCCCCGCCGCCGACGGACTTTTTAAACGTCAATCTAAAAAACAAAATTGGATTCTAAAATGTTTGATTTATTCTATAATAAATGAATAGGAAAAAGTGTTATACAATACTTCAGAATTAAGGTTGCTGCCAACAAGATATTTTGAAGAAGAAAATATGTTGAATTTTTTTTTAATTCTTTCGAGCCACCGACCGGAATTTTTGAAAGCTATTCCGTAAACTAATTAATAAAATAATTAGATTTAATTTACACAAATCTTCTGATTTAAATTATAAATGAAAACCAACAGAAATAGATAATACCAGAAACATTTGATTTGAGACGGTTATACTTATATTTCAAGTGGCTGGGCAAATACAGGAAGCCTGAACAGGTATCTCTATGGACATAAAATCATGTTAGCATATAGATATCACCCTCAAACTGTGTGTAACATGTCCGTTAAATTGTAGATCACCCGACCACAGGAATTAGTTTTCTTTCTTCTCTCAAAACACGTTTTGAATATTAAAATTAGTTCCTAGAATATTTTAGATGTTTTTTTCGTTTTCACATGCAGAAGAAACTTTCTGATCTTTCTTTTTTTCCTTCTATTTTTCACATTTTTCTTTCTGATTACTGATGTTTGTAAATCTCTTTTAAAGTACAAGTCGAAGCGGAAAGCTGTGCAGGCAGCACAGTCAACAGAACCTGAGCTTAATGAGGTAATACTTGATAATCGCGATCAGAAAGTTTCATTTATTCATGAAGTAAAGTTTCACTAATTCATGAAAAAAGTTTCACTCATTCATGAAGTAAGTTTCATAAATTCATGGGGTAAAGTTTCACTCATTCATGAAGTAAGTTTCATAAATTCATGGATTAAAGTTTCACTCATTCATGAAGTATGTTTCGTAAATTCATGAAGTAATTATTAAATAAATTGTACTTACAGTATGACAATATTTATTCACTAAATTAGTTTCACGAAAAATCAAGCAACACACTATAAAAATGGAGATAAGTTCAATTTAAGTAAATTTAGGGATAAGTCCGCGATTCGTCTTATCGCTTATCGAATTATTGATCCTAATTTGATCTTCTTCCTTTTTGTTAGCAATTTCGATCGGTGAGTTATTTCTATTGCTCAACATGATATTCCCTGGGCTGTTTTTTTCTAATTTCTTAGATAACAAATTATCTTCATAACTAACTGATTGAAACACAATAATGATGCCTGATAAATTTATTAAAAAATTTTGATCAATTTCTTTTTTTCATATGCTAATTTCATTATCTATACAGGGTGTCCCAATATTATGGTAAACAGCCAAATGAAGTCATATTTGTGACTTAATTATGAATTGACCATATCGCAGCTTATCGCTGCTACTAATCATAAGAGAGATCATGGTCTTCGCTTTCAAAGAAAATAAATTTGGTGCAAATCTGTCTAACAACAACTGAGCTACACCAATTTCCCCAAAGGAACAAAAAGTTAAATTCCCCCAAATGAACGTCCTTTCTCAAAAATGTGATTCTCAGAAATGTGATTTTTATGAATTTTTAATTTTTTTAAATTTCTTATTCAATTTACTATTCAAATTTTAAAATTGAAATCTCTAATTTTAGAGAGATTGAAAATAACATTCTCTCGATTTAGTATGGGATTTAGGGTGGGGAAAATCAAATCAGAGGTTCTTCGGGAGAATCATCGTAGCTCCCTTAGTTATAAACCGATTTTCACCAATCTGTTTTATTCGGAGAGAAGACCATGTTCTCAAATGGTTATATTAAGTCACAATATGACGTCATCTGGCTGTTTTCCATAATATTGGGACAAACTGTATACTAAATACATTATTTACATTTACAAATAACAAAAAGTTTGATCCTCAAAAGGGTTTTTAAAGAAAAATGTCGAAATTTAATGTTTGACCTCGACTTATTACTACATTTACTTCAATCATTTTGTCTATCGAATGGTGTCAGTTTAAATTATTTAGAAAGTATATATTTATTTTATTATTAAAAAAAATCGATTGGGCATCAAACTGTTCTCAAACTTTTGATCTATGTCTTTGCTTTTTAATCTATTTTACATGTTTAAAGAATCAAAATCCACAATTACAATTTTTGAATTTTTTTCCTTTAAAATCTGAATTTTAGTAATTCAAAAATTTAATTGTGGATTTTGATTTGTTCGAAACCGATTAGTTTCATGGAAACATGTATAATTTTTCATTCTTACTTAACATTTATAATTTATTAAGAGTAATTTACAATTTTTTTTGCTTTGTTATCTGTCCAACTTAGTACACCGCCAGTTATTTTTTCTTTAAATTAAACGTTTAAGAAACAACTAACCTAACAATTTTGCTTTTGTATCAAAATTTAAATATAATTTATAATTTTGTATTACCATTACAAATTTTTAATATTTACGATTTTTATTCATTATCCTATGTTTTTGATACTTCAATCACGTTAAATCTTTGAAATAGGTTTTTAAGTTCAAGGTCACAATAAAAATTGACTGGCATCATAACATTTGACCTTGACCTAGATCACAAGATGATATTAATTTCAATAAATTTATCAGGTCTCGTTCTTTCCACCAATATAGAGCATGCTTTTCACTTTGCATTTGCAATCCTCTCTGCAGTTTTGATCTTGAATTTTTGCAAATTTTAGAAAATAAGCTTCTACCAATTTTTAAATTATATCTATCATGGACTTGGGTTTTTCTATTTTTAACTATCTAATTGGATATTGGGAAAAGTGCATGGATTTACCATGGCTTCGCTACACTGGTGGCGCATTTGCTTTAAAAAACCTTAGATATGAGCCTATTTCAGGCCGGGACGCTGAATACTATACTCTAAGACTGATGGTCTGAATGGTTCTAATTTCTACGGCATCCCAACAAATTATTTGTGACTGATATTATAATTCATTGAGAAAAACTTAATTCATAAATAAAGTATAAATTCCACACATAATATAATTATTATTTTGATTGATGGAAGGAAAGGATGTATTATTATTTCATTACACTTTTTACACTAACAGATGATCGGAACTAGTGAGGTATAATATTATTTGCACTTATGCATGTGTTTTTTGCATATTTAGCTGAATTCTGAATTTGCTAATATCTTGCTGTTTATTGACTGAATTTCTTAGCTACAGGTTCAGTAAGAAAATTGCTATGTCCAGACTCAAAGTTGTTTTTACCTTAGTTGTCTTAATTCTCAGATTTCTCTTTTGCAACTTGTAAATTGGCCGTTGTTATGGAAATGCTTCTCTATAGCAACGGCGATTTTGCCCGAATTAATATGTAAAAAGATATAGTGCAAACCTAAAACTTTTAGTATATCAAATGCACTAAGTGCAATTTTATAAGTAATTCTTAGCTTTCAAGTTGTCATATAATAGCGAAAATGTTAAAATTTAAAACACTTATCAAATTAGAGGTAGTCAAAAAGTTATTTTATGGCAATATTATCCTATTTTTACTTTTAAAATTGTACGAAATTTTGTTCACATATCGGGTTAAAATCTGAGCAGTGATGGTCTGGACTAGCTGCGAGAGTATTCATTCTTTAAGCGAGCAAACATTGTTAAATTAGGAAAGGGTTTCGATTTTCCTTCTTTTTTTCACCCATTAATTAATAATGGTTCTCTGTTTTATAGCGCACAGTTTGATATATATGTTTAAAAACACTTTTATAACTCAATTTTAATTCGGACTATTTTTCAACATGCGTTAGAATACTTGCAGTTGATACATGTAATTTTTAGCAATATTACTAAATAGTTTTTATTTATTTTTGAGTCATCTCAACCCAGATCTACTAATCAGGTCAAGGTCGAGATGACCGATTTCGCCATTGGCTGGCTGTATTGTTTTTTATTTAATTTATTTCAAACCACACCTTTTAAGGGACAGGATTTATTTATTCTTTTAATTCTGACATTAATAATCGGTATTATTTGTAATATTTTTAATTCTTCATAATGTTAATAACAATTCATGTTTTAGCCCGTGAGATACTACTCTGATAAATGCGAGATTAGAATTTTGTGCTTTGCTAATCTGATCTAGCACTATCATACTAACTTCGGGTGGTAGTGCTAAATTCTAATCCGCAATATTTTTTAGCTCGGACACTCGGGCGCGCATTTATCAGGGTAGTGAGATACATACAGGAATCATACCAAAATTCTAATTAAGTTGAATCCTTTATGTATCTTTATGGCATAGTTATGCCAAACGTATGACATGCAGTATTCCTAGTAGGAACAATAGTTGGAGTAGGGCATGGGTTGGTCTATTAAAGCCGGAGGCTATACGATTTGGTGAATAAAAGTGGTTAAAAATAAATCATCATGACGTCTTAAAAAGTCTTCAAATTTACTAACAAGCAAATAATAAATAAGCCAAGGACACAGAAATTATTTATCACAGACAAATCTATTTTTAGATTTCACTACCTACGCATCCACTAATAGATCAGCCCATTACATATCTATTTTAAGAGAAAATGACTGTATGCAAATAATTACCCTTTAAACAAAGTGCTGTTTTTATCATTTCATGACACTTCTAAGATTTTAAATTCAACGAACTGTTAAGATAATCTGTTATATTATATTTGTATCATTATTGCAACCTAGGACGAATAATGTCCTTCTGGTAGTGCGTTTTTAATTGTACTACATGTATCTTTTTAAGATTAAAACAGGCGCGTAGAATCCTCGTTATCGTAATGTTCTAATTCTAATTATTTTGTCTCTTAGGCATTTGCATGGTTCAGTGAACTCCTTGTGGAACACGCCGAAATTTTCTGGTCCCTTTTTGCTGTAGACATGGATGCAGTGCTTGAAGCCCAAGCTCCTGACACATGGGATAGTTTCCCTCTCTTCCAACTTTTAAATGATTACCTCCGTAGTGATGGTAAGTTAGGTGTAAATAAAAACGTGAGAGTCGTATTTATTGCAACTAAAACTTAATTTTATTAAATCATACAATGTATAACGAAATGTACGTGGTCACCAAGACAGATACTTTGATCATGTTGATGTAGAATTATGGATAAACCGATTTGGTTATAAAACAACATAAATATGCCTTTATTATATTAACGTTAATGAGTAGATAAAAAATTTGGCCAATCGGCGATTTTATGTAAAACATAGAAACTAAACGTGTGTCATTTTGAATTTTTAAAGCTTATCAGAGTATGTATTTTTCTGGTTTTGAGTTTCTCTCAAGTTCTGTCTTTTTTGTTTAATCTCTCTAATAATGCAATTTTAAGCATAGCCATGCATTTTTATTTACATAATGAAAGTAATTCTTTGTTGTATATTTAAAGGCTCTAGAAATAATAATGTAAGAATACAATAAAAAGCGATTATACCAAAGAGTGATTTTCATTATGATAGAATTTATTATTTTTGCATCAAAATTAATGAAAGGTCATTAATTCTCTTTCGTATTATATGCTTTTTACGTAAATAATTAACTATCTAGTTATTTCAATTAACAATTGAAGAAAGAACTCTATTCATCTTTATGGAGTAATCATTCGAAAGTTTCCAATTTTTCCAATCTGTAGCCAGAAGTAGGGGTTCCTTCACGAAATGGCGCCCATGCCAGAATCCCTTCGCGCTACTTTTAGATTTTATTCTTTCTTCTGTCTGCTGTCTTCGAGCTTAATGTTGCACTTATATCCAAATATATTTTTCTCACATTAATAGAAAATAACTGCTATTAGGCCTAGATAATTGAAAATAGAAAATTTTCTTCTAGAATATTCAAATATGCATGGCAATATGATTAGAAATTCGTTGCCTTGAATAGCTCTAAATATTAGCATGTCTATATAGCGTACTAAATAGATTATTTGTTTTAATGATAGAAAATGTATAATAATCATGGATATCTGACTAGACAATAATTTTAAAATTATTGTACACAAATTTCAAAAACATACTAGACTAGCTATGCATGCATAGGCTAAAGCTAAATTGTTTTGATATGCCAGAAAATGTTTTCTTTGTAAAAAAAATGGATGTTTGATTTATATCTTTGACTAGAGGCAAATTTAAAGTAAAATGGATGTCTGGTTTATATCTTTGACTAGAGGCAAATTTAAAGTGAGTGGGATACGATAAGATCCGATAAATATATTTTTGTTTAGATATCCACATTCCTTCCGGGGTATTTTGTTATGCTTGCATCTCTTGGTAAGATACAGATAAAAATTTGCGATGAAGACTTCTTTTTTCTGCCCACTCAGATGATATGTAGCTATAGAAACCAACCCATTGAAAGTGCAACATCAAGGCCTATTTTTCTTTCAATTTATTTTATTATACATGATCATACATGCACAATCGGACGGAAATATTGATTGTGCACACGAGTGCTGTATTTCAATATTGGTCACCTAACTCGACTAACTTTCGTTACACAAATGTACCAAAAAATTTATTTGCAATTTACAGGTTGTTATTGGTACCACCAACAAAAAACTTTTAATAGGGACATGGGAAATTATAAATTTCGAAATTTCGCCGCTAGGGGCGCAAAGGAAAATTTTAAACTAGCCATTTCAACTCGGTATAACATGGTGTCACATAATATGAAACTAAAAATTAAATACTCGTAAGCGGTTAAGGCTGTAGGTCCTACTCATAAACGGAAAAACAATACAACATTTTTGCCGATAGGGGTCGCAATTTCGGTAGGTTTTTAGTCAATGCACAAAGATTTTTACAAGCTTTCCAAATATATATGGGTACATGACCCTTATAAAAAAATAAGGTGGTGGTACCAAAAACTGAACCTGTATTGTTAACTCCAAATGAATTTGCCCATGCATTTGTGTATGGATAGTACAAATGTATGAGGCAAAAAATACCACTGCAACTTTTTCTGAACATTCAATATTTCTATCCTTTGGTGTATAAAGCTCTATTTCTGAGTATATGATTAAAGGAAAAGAGGCAAATAAAATGTTTTCTCTCACATCTGAGTGCAGATTTATATGAAGTGTGAACTCACTGAACTGTCACTTTATGACCTTTTTTGCGTATCGAATTTTGGCACAACTCAAAAAGTGTTACTTTTAAAATTATCAACAAAACAGTATAATTTATTAATCCATATTTTATTATTTCTTTTATACTACATACTTGTTATTTTAACAATTTGGCAAAAGACTAGACTAGACTTTAGTCCCCTTCATTTGTAATGTATACACTCAAAAACATTTTTAGTTTGATAAACAAACCCATATTTTCTCCCCCAAAGTACTACATAAAAATAAACTGAGTTGATAGGTTAATCAGTCGCGGCGCGTGATTACCTAAAACTTTGGGGGCTTCTCGATTTTGATTACGGATCCTTGGTGTAGCAGATCAAAAAAATCCCACCAATTCGTAAACAACCTTGACTAAAGATGATCCTATTATTATTAGATTTTAGCGAAACCGAGTCTAGCCAAATAAATCATTTCGACTGTAATGTAATAAGTTATGTCCTCTAATGATTATATGTTTTGTTTTTTATTGCACAGAAAACTTATGTGGTGGAAAATTTCATAATCACATACGTGACAAATTTGCTCCACAAGTTGTCCGTTATGTGGATTTAATGGAATCATCAATCGCACAGTCCATTCATAAAGGATTTGAAAAAGAAAGATGGGAGCCACAAGGGTAAGTTAAATTTGTAAAAAAACCTAAAATGTATGAGCTTTAGCGTTTGTGATTGTTATGGCTAGTGAACAACAGTCTTAAATGTTCCATTCCCACTGTAAAGTGAAAAAAGTCTTAAATGTTCCATTCCCACTGTAAAGTGAACAACAGTCTTAAATGTTTCATTCCCACTGTAACCATCGTCGACCGCGCCCCTATTTGGAGTTATTGCCGGACCTGAACTACATAGCTGATCAGTGAATCACCCGCCACATTTTTTTAAATTTTGTTATAATTACTGATTTTTTTATCTCTACTGGTTGCTATTGATCAAGCTTAATCATTCTCTAGAATTGATATCTACCTTGGAGCCAAGAGATAAATATCATGTATTTTGATTATAAGTTATTAAAAGTTGGAAAATTACATCATATGAATACAGAAATACCATAACCTGATTATCGTCCACCTGATTCAAGCTAGGTTAGCAGCGAATCGAAATTATAGACACAAAAATTATACAGCGTATCCCAAAAGTTTGGAAAACTATCGATCAGATGACGCATATTGTGACTTAATTATGAATTTTAATAATCGCAAAAATACGCATTTATGTCTTCTCTCCCGAATACAACAGATTTCGATAACTAAGGCAGCTTCGATTATTCTCCCGAAAAACCTCTTGGTTTCATTTTCCCCAGCCTAAATTCCATACTTAATCGAGAGAATGCTATTTTCAATCACTCTAAAATTAATCTTGTGAATATCTCAGTGCATTCAGTTTTGAATTAAAAAATTGTAAATAGTAGACTAAATAGTAAATTGAATAAGAAATTGAAAACAATTGAAAAATAAAAATAAATATTCCGAGAAAGGACGTTCATTTATAATTGAATTTACGGCCCACTGGGGAAATTGAACTTGTTGGTCCTTTGGTCAAATTTATATAGCTTAGTTGTAAAACAGATTTGCAGCAAATTTATTTAATTTGAAAGAAAATACCATATTCTCTCTAGTGATCACTATATGGTCAATTCATAATTCAGTCACAATACGACGTTATCTGGCTATTTTCCATTATTTGAGTCACGCTGAAGATTAAATTTTTAATGTTGGAGTCCCCCACTTAATTTTTATAAATTTTAATGCTTTTATTCAAAATTGATTCAATTTTCATTATTTATTTCGGTTCTTTTATCCTTGCTCTCGTAACAGCACCTTTGACAGGTACTATAAAATTTACTATAAATATAAAATTATTAGCTTAAATAAAAAGGAACAGTCTCAATAGCATATCTGCTTCTCCTGTTTGTTCCTCCTTATTTAGCTACATATTTAAATAGTTAACATCATTTTTGTATATTGTTTATAGTTTTGTAGCCAAACATGGAAATATATATTCAATTCAATTCAAAATTATTTGTAGTTACCGCACAGCAGTCTGACCACGTCACTTTTATCATCCCTCAAACATTATTCTAGGGTATGGGGTCGTCTATAATGATTTTAGATTTCCATAGCATCCCTTTATATACCCTAATAAATGAGGGGCTGTATTTGCTGAAGCCCTCCGACAACAAACGGCGCGTGCTTCAGAAAATAGTGCTCAATGTGTTGTTTGAAGGAGATCCCGATCCTTGCATTTATGTCATTATATTTTGAAATAAACATATTGATTTATAACAATTAAAGCTGCGGCTGATTTGATTATCAATTTTTTTATAGAAACGGGTGTGCTACTTCAGAAGATATGTTATGGAAGTTAGATGCCCTACAGTCCTTCATCCGTGACCTCCATTGGCCGGAGGAAGTTTTCGCTGAACATTTGGACCATAGACTCAAATTAATGGCTGCTGATATGATTGAAGCCGCGGGAAAACGGTAATTAAAGGGGATATTGTTAGGGCAGGGAACCAGACTATATTACGAAAGAGGGTTGAAATTCGTGCCTAAAACCAGTATATCGTGATCTTAAATGTAAACAAATTATTTCGATAAATACGGCCTTTAAGTTTTCCAAATTGGACATTTTGATTGATACTGGCACAGAATGCAATGTAATTTTAAAATACTCTGATTAGAGTAGAGTAATCGCAATATCATTTGTAGTACGATACCGAAATGTACCCATTTTAGGCACTTACATGTAGGACCAAAGTTTTTTCATGTTACCCAGAATTGGACCCTACATGTATACACAAGTTTATAGAACTTTTGGGGTTAAACCTTCACAACCCCGTTTTCGGCCCCCCCGCCAAAATCTCGGAAGTTTGGACCTAAACCCCATGAACCCTTATATTTTTGGAAAGCTTGTGGAAATTCTAGGTTCAAGTTTATATTTTCGAAAGGGTC
>JAUCNG010401141.1:0-10546 GCA_032353305.1 Cephalothrix spiralis
TTATACTTAAGTGTAGATTCATTTTCGTCTGATTGAAATTTTCGGCTTTTTTCAACTTTTTACGCCTGTAGAAGGCTAATGGTTAATTTTGCACCATATAAATGTATTACGATGACCCTAATTAGTCAATTGGCATCATTATTTCATACATGGCCAACCTGATACCCCCATGGGACTATCGGGACTATCGGGACTATCGGGACTATCAGCTTATATATTGCTAAGCAATATATATTAAAACGAGAATGACGTCAGAGGCTGAGGACTCCCCCATGGGACTATCGGGACTATCAGAATCTTGGGGAAACCAAATGCTAAGCAACATCTCTGCCAAGCAACCTAACTTGCTAAAAGGGATTTCCTGATCTGCCTTTATTTTACATGGGGGTATCGGGACTATCGGGACTATCAGCTCTGGTATTGCCATAGTTTTATTCATTATGACGTCAATTTTTTTTTTAATTTGAAATTTTTATTAGAATTTATTTTTTGAATTTTTTTCCGTTTTTAAATTTTCGATGATGCGTAATTGTATTCATGACGTGTCAATACCGTTTTATAAGTTTTAATGATTTTCAACTGGATTTGCATGGCATTTGGTAAAGAGGATTAGAATGGATAAATCAATATTTCAACACCTGGAAAAGATTGAAAATTTTTTAATTTTTTATAACATCTTAAAAAAATTTCCCAAAGGATTACAAAACAGAACTCAATACATCGAACAGGCTTATTATGCGGTGAATAACGTTAATCTTGGAGACTGTGTCGTAAACGATCTTGTTCAGAAGATTGAAGTCATTTTACCCCGTTTCGGTGATGATCCTACGTCTATATATCTTTCGGATATTGAACAAAAAATAAATACCGGCAACATTCAGAAAATTAAAGAGTATCAACTGAAGCCATATGTAAGTGAATGCTGTGGTAGATTATTGAACTTTACAAAGCTTACATCGTGCACATTGTACTGCATTGATGGCGCGAAAGATGCTGCAATACTCAAAGGGCAGTGCAGTACGTGCAAAAAGGATTACAAGACCAATACAGCTAGAAAAGGATCTACACCACACTCGTACTGCTATATGGACAATCTCGCTTCTGCCGAATACTTTGCATCGACGGAGAAAAATGTTTTTTCTACGCTACTGTTGAGGTCTCTTGACGCAAATATGTAAGTATATATTTCAAGTTTTTTATATTTTCCATCGTTTTATTTCTAAAACAATTCAAACTGTTATAATAATCTATTTACGTAAGAGAAAGATGAGAAAAATTGCAAATATTAAAGTGGTTTTAAAATTCCTATTTATAAATTACGAAATTGCGCTACTTTTGAAGGTCTTGCAAATCGGTACAATGATGCTCATGATTAATGGAACGCCCTTTTTTCTGTAAATTTATGATTAACCTCATGTTATTTTTCCTCTTGATTCATGATGCCGCAATTTTCAAGTTTTGGAAAATTCTGCTTTTACATTTTAAAAGTACAACTAAAAAACGGTGTTTTGTTGAAAAGTCACACATTTTACTTAACAAAGGGCGTTCTTTCCAAATTAATTTAAGAATAACCGCGGCCAAATTTGTTATTGCGGGGACAATTTTGAATATAACCTGCCAAATGGATCGAATAACATGTACCGGATTTAAGATCACGCAACAATAATCAAGAAAAATCTTGTGTCATGAGTATATTTAAGTGGTTTTTAAATTCCGGTTTCAAAATTTATATCATTTTACGAATGCAATTACGATGAAACTTTATTACAGATTACGAAATGCTGCTACATTTGAAGGGATGGCCAATCAATATAATGATGTCTACGTTGGACAAGAGGAGTGTGATGACAAGGTTCTTGACAGGAGACGTCTCACCGAAGCCTGGATGAAGTACCATTACATTTGTTGCCTTCAGGAAATGAAAAGAATAGATATAAATGAAGTGAAAAGTAATGACTTAGACAGCCTGATTTTAAACGATATTGATCAAATCAGTAAGCACTTTACCAGTAAATGGTCAATTCATAATCACGGATCTCATCCACATCCAGGTAAGCAAAAAAGAAAAGAAAAATGGCTTTAGTCACGCCTTGAACTAAATTTCGAAAATTTAATAAACCTAACTTTTCATATACAATTTGGAAATTATCTTGTGTCAGTGGAATTTTTTGAAACTTTTAGTTTCATTTTTTCGAATATATACCAGTCATATACCTGTTATGGACCGTTTAAAAAAATGAAGTGTTCAAGTTTATATCCAATATGTAACTCAACAGAACTCTTTGGCCAGTATAGTTCATAAGGACTAATTTGAAAGTCAATTTGGAATCTATTGTTCTAATATTTTTGTTTACGATTCACTGCAACTTTAATTGAAAAAATATATACTGCAAGGGTACCACTGAGTATGTACGTCCATAGGATTGTACAACTTAACTGAGTACGCATTATCGAAAAAATTAATTGAGAATAAGATCACCAAAATATTTAAGTTTGCATATTATATATCCAAATAACGCATTCTCACTTGTTCCTGCTCTTCAATTTTATCTTTGATATTGTGCGTTGTGCGCGTTCGTTTTGCAAACATTCATGTCTTGTAATAAATACAACCAATATTTAATTATTTCAGATTGTTCAAAAGCGATTATAATAGATGGACACATGAAAGGGACGCGTCTTGTCTGCTCCGCACAAAAATGTGAGAAAATAAAGTCTAATGAAATTGATGATTTAATCGTTGGATGCAAGAACAGTCCTGTGCCAGGATCAAGATTTTGCTCCTATCACAAAAAATTTACAGTTGTTGCTTGTGACCAAAAAGACAAGGTAAGAGACTTAAAGCTTAACCTTTAATGTTTTCAGCAATTATTTGAAAGATGCTGCCGCACATTTTTGTATTCGACCCGCATCTATTCATATGGGAAACAAAACAGCTATTGGAAACAGAAACATGCAATACAGTATTGGGAGAGAAAAATCCAGATTATGTAACCTACTTTAATGTTCAAAATTTCATATTTTAATATAGTTTGATAAGCAAAATTCATACAAATGTACATGTAATTGTTCTCCGTAATCTTTGCGTAAAATATAATAATTGCATATTAATACAAAAGCATTTATTAAATAATTCATTTATTTCCATTATAGGAAAAAATAAATGTAGTGAAAACAAGAAGCCATGATGAAGATGCTCTAACCTGCAATACCGAAAAAGATAAGCTGATGAAAGCGAAAAACAATAAACTAGCCGGAATATGCGTTTCAGTCTACAACTGTGGCATAATAACAGGAATAACAGAGTTGTACGGAGCTGAGAGTTGCAGCCAGGTATATATATTTATAGCTTGGCTTATCGAAAATTCATCCATCTTTCCCGATCTACTAGCGTATGATGACGCTTGTCACTTAAAACGTTTCATTGACCATCCATCACGATTCAACGATACCGAAATCCATAGGACAATTAAGTTACTACAAATTGTTGTAGACAAAATGCATTTCAGAAATCACATTGATAAGTGGTGCAAAGAAAATGTTAATCCGCACAAAAATGAAAACTTTAAAAATATTAACACTGAAGCATGTGAACAAACATTTTCATTTGTCGCCAGGTTTAAGCATGCAACAAAGCATATGAGCCAAGCACGCTACTCTTTCTTTTTGCATACAGTCGCAGAAATGTTCAATAAATCAAAAGTTAATGCAACTGGTAAACGTCGAAGTAATGACAGTTAAAAATTCCATGTATTCTTATTACATGTTTTTGTTATCATGTGAAGGGAATTAATCGTCATATAAACCGTCATATTGAATTTAAAGTATAAAGAATAATATTACCGGAAAAAAATAAAAGTTTTTTAGTTATTATATCTATGCAAGATTTTTTCTCTCTTCTTCTTTACAATTTTTGAAACTTCACTGCGTTTATACTATAAATTAATATTTTTAATGACAACAAAATCTTATATTTTAGTAATCGCCGTTTTTTTCTTTACCCGATACAGAATTAACCTTAAATTCGCGTGTCTACCCCATAAATTAAAAAAAAAAATTAAACATATTTACTAAAATATAAGATTTTGCTGTCCTAAAAAAATATAAAATTTGTCCTAAAATTCATTATTCCCCCGCTGAGACCCATGTTAGTAGCACATATGAATTTTTATGTAAAAATGTGTACCCTTAGTGAGTCTCGAAACCGCGGATTTCCAATTGGAAGGCGTGTGCGATACCATTGCGCCAAAAAAAAGAAAATTCTCAGCAACTTTCAAACTGATGACGTCATGAAAAAACTATTACGTATCAGGCAAAAAACCAGTAAGGAAAAAACCGGAATTTAAATTTTTTTCTCTTGCGCGAATCAAGGAAAACTTAATCTTTTGATATGTCAGATTCTAACAAGCTCAAAGTTCATGCATGTTATCAACGTACCATTGACTTGGATGAAGCTCTGCCAAGCGGCATTACAGCAATTTTGAAAAACGAAGCAACATGCCGTAGTCTGAATCCTGAACAGTTATTTCTTCCACTTTTTACTGCGACATGCGCAGCATCAAGTGGCTGCAGTGTCTCGCCATGGGCCGAGTGGCGGCAACCCGCTTCTCTGTACGGCACTTTGGTGGGATTCACCGGAACTAACAAGAGTTCAGCCCTAGACATTTTCAAAACTGCTATTGAAGAAATTGAAGAATACGAACATGTTTCTCTTCCCAATTCATGTTTAGATAACTGTAAGTATGATTTAATTCCTCACTATGATTACAATACAAAAATATATATACCTGTAATTTCTAAAAATAATTATCTTACGTAGTTACGATTAAATATTAAATTTCGAAACGCCTCCGAGGGTGACAAGAAAACGATTCAACGCCTTTGTAAGTTTGTTGACTTTCAAAAACATTACATAAAATCCTTAATCCCTTTTTTTTTCGGTAATCCCTTTTTCGGTAAAGTTAATAAACTAAATTTTGTACACGGTTCTGAAATTAATTTGCCGATTAACCGATAATCGTAGAATTGTAGTCAAAGTCTGTCTATTATAATATTATTGACTATATATGCCTAGTAATAGTATAGTATGTTGGTCGAAAAAGGGCGGTTTTGCGAATAGTCACAAATTTACCAAAAAAGGGGGTTCCTTGACATTATTTATTATTCATATAAAAAATAAAATTCATATGAATACATTTTTCTTATAGGCCTAATGAGGGTCTAAATGGGGTATAGCGAGAAAAGGGCCAAAAATTGCTAACGAGCCGAATTAATTTCAGAATAACTGCAGCCAACTTGAAATACTGCGAATAAAATTATTTTCATACCTTTATTGAATATATCAAACGATTTATTGAACCTTAGCCAGTTTGAAAATGTTCAATGCAGACAATTTCCCATTCTTTCAACAAAAATACGCCATTTTGTATAAACGGATTAATCCCGGTCACGTGAACTGGTATTTCCCCAAATATACAATAATTTGCAGTCAATCATAGGATTTTTTTCTCTTCAAAACAGTAGTGATTATCAAGATGGTAAGATCCACAAGATATGTACAATCATGCATGTTAAAATATTGTTTCTTTTTTTAGCTGCAACCGTAGAATCTCTCTTAAAACATTTGTCAAGAAATCAAGATCTGCTCCAGCAATGGGATGAAATGAAGACTTTTACGGGCAGTTTAGGTCTTTATAAAACGAATGGTAGCGACTATGATACCTCCATATATTTGTCAGCATTTAATGGGAGTACATTAAAGAGGGAAACAAGCAACAGTAAGTGTGATTCACATTTGTTTGCAATTCGACAAAGGTGCGATAAATTAAATAAGTGGTTTTTAATTAAAATATAATCTACGGTTTAAAAATCTATTTGATTTGACGAACATGCATTGTCATGTAAGTTAAACAAACAAAATGGTGGCCTTGTACTCTACTAAACAAGAGTTAAATATCTCTGTACAATTATACATGCATACCTATTGCTGATATACAGTTATTAAGTGCCACAATTGTATCTAATTCTATTATTTATCTAGGAAATTTAGTCTTGTAATGGGACTCGAACGTGCAACTCTTGCTCTAAATTTATTTATTAAAGCGGACAGCGATCTAACCTATTTAGTGCCTATCAAAATATTAATTCTAGACAGAATTTGGAATATAACTTATTGATTAACCATTTCCTATATGCAGATGACCTTTGTCATCTCAAAAAGGTACTTGGTTATAAAACAAATGGTTATAAAACAAATGTGTAGAAATAGGAAAGGTAAAAGATATATTATTCAATCCTATTAAATCTAAATGCTTATATTTTAAATCAAATGTTATTCCTTTAAAAAACTTTCCTCACGAAGTCAAAATTGAGGACAAATTTATAAAATATTCTAAATCCGAAAAATATTTAGGTCATATATTAAATGAAGATCTTAAGGATGACGAGGACATTAAGAAACAAAGACGAAGTTTATAAGCAAAATCGAATACTAATATTCGAGCCCACTGCTTTTAATGTTGTATTTTAAAATATATTTTACCGTGCTTTTAATTTTTGTACACTATGGGAAATTCCCGAAATAAAGAAATATCATTTAAGTAAATTTCTATTTTTTTCTTCTTCAGATTGCCATGTAATCAAAAATCCACATCTTAATATTTGTGGTCTTTCACATCCCGGTTTCATAATAAAGCGGTTAGAAGATGAATGGAAAGCTGCTGACTCTAATGATGGACTGTTCAGTCGATTCTTGGTTCACTTGCCACGACCGCTCTTCAACACCCCCGACAGATTTGAAATTGAAGAAAATCTTCCATCATTGGCAAGGTAGGTACATTCAAAAATATTACATTAAATCATTAAAAACGCCCTTTCTTCTGTAAATCTGTGAATAACCTCAATTTTGCCCGCGGTTAAATCTAATCGCAAATGAAATTTTTGGACTTTCTCAAAATGTTAGGACATTGGAGGACACTTATGAGGGGGTCGAAAAATACCGTTTTGCGAAATAGTCACAAATTTACTAAAAAAAGGGCGTTCCTTACCATTATTATTCTTCAAATCTAGCTTTGTCAATTGACCTTTTACCTTTGATAGGTGACAATACAAATCCTACTCCGAAAGAAGGGGGGTCCACTTCCCGCCTCCGTTATCGAAGAAATGTGATTTCCCGTTTCCGTTATGAAAATTACAATCCTCTTACAGCGAGTTTTAGCGTATTTAGTGATTTAAAATCTGGAAATTGAGGCTTTTTATAAATCCCGTTTCCGTTTTCCGAACTAAAATTATCAAAATCCCTCCCCCGGAAGCGATTTTAGGGCTTTTCCCGCTTCCGTTCTGAACTTTCACCCCCCTCATATAATGATTGTACCCGGTATACTATACTTTCAATACCGAATTTTGTGTACATACCTTGCCCAAAATTAAATCTCCTAGTAAGATCTTTTCAATAATTAGTGTTTAGAATTGCATAATTATCTTGGTTTTGTAGGATGGAGAGATTTTAAATTATCATTAACGGATCAAATTCTTAATAATTTTGTGTTTTTTCTTGAAAATCACTCTTTCCGCTACCGTTAACCTATTTTCAATTTTTCCCGTTCCCGTTACGCTATTTTATCCCGCTATACTCCCTTTAGACCACTAAAGATGACATGATATTTAAAAGAAATTAGTTAGTAATAATTTATATCTGGTTAAAAAATCATCGGTCATCAGTCATCACTTGTTACAAATTAAAAATTGTTTCATCATGCACTTTAAGTAAAAATACCGTATTCATTTTTCAGATTACTTTACGTGGTAAGACAAATGAATGTCGGTAAGACATTCGTTTACGAAGATGATGCGACTGATATTGTTAAAGAGTACTACCAAGATGTCCAGACTTGGATGAATGAGTATCATACCACTCAAACGTTCAAAGCAGGTAGGCACAAACATTATATTCTTTTAAGTACGGTGTAGGCCCAGTACACAGTCAAAGTCACAAATATATATTTTTGTATCATTATACATGTATCTGCATGTATTATTTAAAAAAGTAGAAATTGGATATAATTTAAAAAGTCATAATTCGAATGTATCGTCATTTTTTGCGCACATTCTAACAAACAATAATTCTTGAAATCTAAGAAAATTAATATTAGTAAAATTACTCTAAGTAAAAAATATAAGTGAAATCTTCAAATGCGATTTTTAGTACTTTATTTAAAGGCCTCACACAGAGCTCTTCCGCAAAAGTAGGAATTTAAAAGTTAAAAGAAGGAACCGAAATTTGTGTACGTTACTGATACTGGAGCTGATGCGTTGGAAAGTTTGAAATGAAGGGTTATACTCTTGATTTTGTGCGGAATTGCCTTTGAGTAGCAACATTAGTATCAAGACGAAGGTTAAATTATAAGCAACAAAAAGCTATTTTTGGGCGCCTTTTATCATTAACAATAATTCATGTCTGCGAGCCGAGCGAAGCGAGGCGATAATTTTTTGAGAATAAATTTGGGACTTTCTCAAAATGTTAGGACATTTGAGAACACTTCATGAGGGGTCTGCCCGCAGTTAAATGTTTGACCGACTTAATGAATTTATATCGTGAATTGCATGTTTTGTTTAGGGATTTAATTCTTATGGGTAGTTGATTCCATTTGATTGCTCCAAAACGTCGTCCAATATTTGATTTATTTTTGTTTTAGGAACTATAAGATTACATTGAGCGTTACTTCTTCAGTTCCTTTCTGTTCGGTAAAATTCGAATTTAGTAAATTCTAAAGATCGAATACTATTGTAGGACTCTTTGGGTTGTAGATTAAAATGTACAATGAATTATTTCTTTATTTTCTAGGTTTGCTGTCCAAGTCGAAAACAATTGTTCATCGCCTTGCATTCACATTGCAAGCGCTAGATAATGCATACATGTTTCTGCTGAACAGCAAATTGAACTTTCGTCGTCCAATCGATTCCGAGTTTAAAGATAAAGTTTCTCAAAACCTAGGAGACATTGTGATAAATAACAAAATCGATTCCATAAACGCCGTAAGGTCCACTAAATTAATCAATTACTTTAATGACCACCATATCATTTTAGCCAGTGGTATTTCAAGACAAAAAGTACAAGCTGCTGTAACACCTCCACAAATGGTATACTCTATAGAGAAGAAAATTTTATTATCGAGCTCAAATAAAGTAACAGCACATCTCTTAGCAAAAAAATCTCACCTCAAAACGGAAATAGTGAAACAAGCTATGGATCGGCTAACGAATGAAAATTTGGGAAGATCATACAATGAGATAAATAAGACAGGTGGAAAACCCACGGTTCATTTTATGAAAAGAAAAATAGAAAATAATCAAGAGGATATCATACATTTGTCCTCAAAATTAATCAAGCACCAAGTTTCATTTGAAGATTATGAAAGGAGCTTTCTCGAAGACACAGAAAATGTTATGCCTTTCCAATGTAACAACAAATAGATACATGATTACGAATGTTCTTTGGACTATTAAGATTATATATATATTGATATTAATTTCCACAAACAGGTGTTAACCGCCCTCTGTGCAATGCTCGGGGGTCTTTTTCCCCCACATGTGTTAGCCGCCTTGTGGGCTACGCTCTGGCTATTTTCAACCCACAGGTGAGAGCCGCCCTGTGGGCCGCGCTCGTGGCCCGTATTCACACAAACAACTTAAGTCTAAATCATGGTGTTATCCTGTACTTCGTGTGGCTTATAAGATTTTTATAGAATTAGTCGTTTGTTGAAAACGGGCCAAGGCTTCTAATTCCAAGCTGTTCATTATTTTGTATATTGTTTCTATGATCGCACTGTTATGTATACAGTCAGTTAGTAGTATTTAAAAAAATTCATATAAAAAGTTATATCTGAATGTCTTAGAACCAATAAAGGAGTTGTATCGGTTATTGCATCACGGCACGAATAGTACTGTTGATTTTAAATTTATAGTTATTATATTTTAAATAAAAAACAAAAATTGGTAAAAAATCTAATTTAAACTAATTCATATAAATAGTTTCTAACTCAATTAAAATCATTTATGGACTTTTTGATGATTAAATTTAACATATTGAATCTAGTCTGTTGATAGTAGGATCGTTTTCTTTTTGATTTCATTAGCTAACGTCAAGTTATATCTGAATTTATCGGACACTCTTAGAACCAATAAAGGATTTTTATCGGTTATTGCATCACTGCACGAATAGTGTTGTTGTTTTTAAATTTATAGTTATCATAAAATAAATTTCACTTTCTAATATTTTAAATAAAAAATAAAAATTGGTAAATGTGAATTAATTGATCAATTGTTGTTCCATAGCAATCAAATATCTAATAATCCCGATAGCCCCAAAAAGCCAAGCAAAATCAAAGCAGATTGGGAAATCCCTCTGAAATAGGTTGCGTAGCAAGGGATGCAAATGACGTCGGAGCTGATAGTCCCGATGGTCCCGATACCCCCAAGCAAAATCAAAGCAGATTGGGAAATCCCTCTGATATAGGTTGCTTAGCAAGGGATGCAAATGACGTCAGAG
>JAUCNG010401252.1:0-10541 GCA_032353305.1 Cephalothrix spiralis
CCAAACCCTAAATTTTTTTTGTCACAACGACGTTCTGATCAATGAAACCGGAAAACAACTTCTGATGTCATTTGTGGGCTTCCCCGGTATCGCTATTTCCTATCGGGGTTTACCCACGGATATATCGGTCATTGCGCCAAAATAGTTAAAATTTGAACCACGGATATATCCGTGATTGCGCACATATGGGTTAAAGTGACTGAAAAATTAAGAGAAAGCATTAGACAAGGAAAATCTTTTCATACCCCCGACTATTATCAACCCCTGGTATTATACATCCTGATGATGGTAAATCATCAGATTTTCGAGATGGTTAGCCAAAAATATTTTCTTAGTTTAATGATTATTTAAAGAGCAAGGTGCAGTTTTCTGTTTATTTTGGATCGATTTGTTATTGATTTTTATCAATATGTATTTTCTTTTTCATTAAGAGACACAAAACATTGGAAAAAGTCAATATTTTTCAGAAGGTTATATTCTAAATTAGACACAAAATTCAATTGGATTAGTTTCTTATATTAATCAGTTTTCAATTTAAGAGTATTGACGAACTATCCAATAAGGATTATCTCTTAAATGAATTTCTCAATATATAGAACAGGTCTGACTTATTGAATGTTTGATGTTTTAATGGAAAATAATTGCTTTATGAAGGCTGGGGGAGGGTGGTTATAAAAAATCTCAAAATACAACTTTTCTACCTTTTATGACTGTTTTTGCAAAAAATTCTGAAAACATTTGCATGGTAGTTCAAATTTTGTTTGAAATTTTTGCGTGGGTGGGTTGGTCTCAAAAATAGTGGACAAAATTAGTCATGTGGCAAATTTTCCCTGACCCCCGGCGGCGGAAAAAATACAAAAATGCGGCGGACCTAAAAAACACGAAATTGGGGCGCTACATGTTTTCACATTGCGCATTAATTTCCGTTTTCGACCGATTTAATGGACAACTGTCTGGTTTTCAATAATTGAAATCGACACCGCTTTGAAACATAATCCAATATTTCAAACTCTCCTGTCTCGAGTCCAATTTGCTGAATTGATAATATCTGAGATCAAGTTGTGACAATTCTAAGTTCAATCAGGTTCATGTATATACTTTGGTTTTATATTGTCTTGGGCCAGACTCTATCGATAAGAACATTTTATTGCTGTATAGACCACATTGCTCAGCATTATTTTTTTATCAGGGTTAACACTTTTTGAGACCCTTCAGAAAAATTTGAAAGAGTTACATAAGGGTATATATGTACTTGGTCCTGACCGGACAGGTCCTTTCGAAAATATACAATTAAACCTAGAATTGTGATTAGCTTTCTGAAATTATAATGTTCAGTAAATAGGAATTAGGCTCGCTCTTCTGCGAATACCGCGAACGATTCCTACTTTTGTGCTACAATTATACCTACAGAGTTGTCACAGACCTGTCTGGATAACCTGAAATACCTGGAAATGTCATGGAATTCCAAAATTGGCCCAAAAAATAATGGAAATGTCATGGAAAATTGAAAAAATAGATAAAAAGCTAGAAAAATCATGGAAATTTAATTTTGAAAAATTGTCGTGTCGCGAAAAAATATTTTTCGTGACTGGTCCTGTGGACTGGTTCTTGACGGGTTGTGAAAATTGTCGAGACTGAGTGTCGTCTGGACTTCTTCAATATGATACGACTGGAAATTTGCTGGATATGTCTGGGAAAAGTCATGGAAATGTCATCGAATTTTGTTTTCTGAAAGTTGTGGCCCTGACTAGGAGCTCAGATCAAAAGTAACATTTGCCTGGCTTAATTCTGTGCTTATACAACTTCTTTGGTATGTTACGGAGAATATTTTCTGCGCACCTTATTTTTTTCCATCGTTGTTAGATATTTATTACCCCACTAATGGTCACATGAAGTGACTACATCATCTAATCAAACATTTTCAATCATTGTACTCAGTAAATAGGAAAGAGCCTGGACTACTGAACTGTGAGACGAACTGATTGAAGTGTCAAAAAACACATGATATAGAAGTACACATATTACAGACTTATTCAGGGTGAAATATAGTCAAAGGCCCCGAATCACTTCGGCAAAAGGCACGAAGTGAGTCAGGAGAACCCCTAGACCAGAATTTGGTGGGATATATTTTTTTAAATATTTTATCTAAATCATTAAAATATTTAGATTTACAACAGCTTTTTTTGACAAAACTTACCTTTAAGTTAACAAGGGATACCTTATTATGGGCATTCTTTCTTAGTTAATTATTGTAGTTTACTTCCAAGTCGTATATTTTATATTTTAATTGGCGTTTTTTCCAAATTTCCAAAAAATTTAAATTTCAAAGATGGCGGTAAAACGGCGACACCTATCGGTTCCATGTACTTCCGGTTAGCATGATTAAGGACCGGTTTTATTGCAAGCATTAAAATCATTAAATTGATAGAAATTCGATATATCTGACAATTTCTAACGATAATTAATCCAGTAAAAACCGATTTTTGCGTTTTTACACCTGTATTTTTAATTAACTTGTAAAATAACTGTGAACTTGTATGTTGGATCATGACATACATCGAAAAAATATTTATTAACGGTCAAACAGCGTCGCATCGAAGCGACGATCCAAACCGTACGCTCCAGGCTCTATTCTGCTGGAAGCCAAAAACAAGTTTTTGTTAAAACTCGATTTTGGCTTCCAGAGATAGCTAGGTGAAATATCCAATTTTATCAATATATATATAGATACCATCATGAACCGCGTATCAGTTCTGGTTCAAATATACATGTAGAGGAAGGGCATCAAAATAAGCCTTAATAATGTCAGAATCTTCGGGAACGAGATTGTAACGCTTAGCGATAATAGCAGGCCTCCCACTGGTCCTACTTTTCCTACTTTTTGAAATTTCTCCTACTTTTCCTTTCCTACTTTTTTCAAAAAGTGGACTATTATTGTCATAAATGAAATTGAAGGCTAATAATATTTAGATATACATGTATGTTGATTTATGTAATTTTTTTTCTCAAGTCGGCTACTTAGTAAATATTTATGCGAAAATTCCCTCTTTATGCAACTTCGTTCCAGAAGATTACTATACCAAAATTATGCTTGAAAAAGAGTTGGATGCTGACAATAATATCAAAATATCTGGTTCAATTCCATCAACCCTGTCGGTCACAATTTTAGTGATCATTCTAGTTGGACGAGTGTATTAATTCAAATACTTTATTTGGTTAACATTTCGATCAAACTGTAAGAAACAAACCTTCACAAGCTGAAATTATACAAGCTAAAAGAGGCATAGTGTGCCGAACAGTTCCTATCAGACTAACCATCTGTGATAATCTAGTCTGTCATAGGGCTGTTTGTGTCATGTTTCCAATGAGTGGTTAACAGCGGTTAGGCTTCAATAGCTCTTTTTTCTTCTTAGGGGGCGGACTTAATTGAAATCTTCCTCTAGCAGTTTCGAAAAGTGGTTTCGATTAAGCTTTTGAAATAATTCCGAAGCAATCTTAGGCAATTTTAATGCATTAAAAAGCCATTATTTTGGAATAATATATCCCTTGTTTCTTGCCGATATTCGAAGTCAAATCTCTGTGACGGGTTAAATATAATATATCGAAATGTTGATCATCTTTATGGAGAGGAAACTACTTTAATTTCTCCCTTTGGAAAATGTTTGATCTATGTCAGCGCTGAGATCATGGATCATCATGAGATGTGCGTCTTGTAATTGTAAATTAAAACTTGCTGTCTTGGTGATAGATGCTCACATTTTTTATTAATGTTGTTGTTGATCTTTCATTCTACGAGCTTTTGGGAATTCATAAACGATAAAACGTGACCCAGTTTAAAAGATTTATCATTGAAAAACCTGATTGTTTGAGAATCTAAAATGATAAAAGGAAGCCCATCTCTCTTTCACTTGCTTCTGGTATTTATATGGGAGAAGGAATTCAATTTCAACACTTCAGAACTGGTACTTGTATTTGCCGTTCCAACTTTTCCTATAATTATTGGCTATATTCCTTCGTAAAGTGTAGCAGGTTGTGTTTTTCTCTCTCGTGCAGAACCGTAATCTTCAAAATATATTGACTTTGAATCATTTCTGCAGTACTTAAACACTTTAATGATCCCTTTATGTAATTCATTAGATCAGATGATTCCCGTTCCCTCCCAGGCTCCAACCTTTATACCGAACAATCCACACCAGAAAAGCTAGCCCTGATGTCCTGAATGATTTGCAGGAACAAGTTTGCTGTGGAACTATTGGTTTTACCAAAACTATTTGACGGCTAAAAAAATAGTGACAGCTCATACTTTGATTATAGATTTACGCTTCCTGTTAAGTGCCAAGTTCTGACGTTTTTCTTAGATCATTGAATTCCGTTCGAAGATCCAAATGATTCTGGTTGAGGTCGATACAAAGTATGTATTATTATCGAGATGCCAAATTATATATTTTTATTAATGAAGGGCCAAAACAGTGAGGGTGGGGATTCATGACAAAAATATGCTATATAGAAGGCCAGGTTGGGTGATTTTTTTTGTCTTATCAAAATAAATGGTTGAAAAATGGGAAAAAATTGAAAAAGGGAGGGCGGGTCAATAAGTAGTGGTAAAAATTGCAAAAAATCTAAATTTAGGGGGTGGATTGGTACCAAATCCCATTTTGCAATTTTTCAGCTTTATGCTGGCTCGGTCAGGTTAAATATGTAGACCTGGTATATAATTTAGACCTGATTCAGCTAGTACTGGACTGAAGATTTCAGCGAAAGTGCATGATAACAAGCTTTCTGAGTATCAAGTACTGATACTGGTACTGATACATGTACTGAACAACAACTTACATACCAGTTCATGATTGTATCAGTCGAGCAATATTGAAAAAAGATATTTTTCAGCTTCCAAGGACAAATGTATTGGCCATCAATCGGGTTGTTAATGAAGCGATAAACTTAGAAGTCGGAAACAGCAATCTATAATCACAGTATACGTTAAGGAATAATGAATCATGTTTTTCATCTGTGATTCGTCAGTGAAATGAGGAATATGGATAAGTTTGTGTTTATCACAAATTGCCAACAAGTTGATATAATGATATACATCAATTTTTGAGATTTCTTGAAAATGCACCAGCTTATGATCGTTTAATGAAGGGTTACAAATTGTTTTAAGAATAAAACAAAAACCACTGACACAGGAACAAATTTCTTAAACACAAATTTTCGACTGTCTAGTCTTTATCAAGTGTTGTGAATGAAACAAAATTTACAATCATTTGTTTCTAAAATCGATCACCTAATGTCAGTCTGGAAAAAGCACCTCATCAAAATGAAGGATCAAAATGTATCAATTTTCAATTAAGATGCATTCATTTTTAGAAATGCATGTCCAATTGTCCATTATGCATCAAATTTCAGTTTCAATGATCCTTGCTGATTTAGAGAGAGTATTTTTTCAAATTCCCTATCTTACAGAAGCAAGCAGATTTCCACTATACCGAGGGGGCATAGCTTACTTCAAACCAGGTACATTAGATCAATTATGCCTAGTTCCCTTCCCTATTCGCGCAGTTAAATGCTATCAGTTGAACACCTGCCGTTAATTGAAAGCGGTAAATTCAAATATACTTGTAGTAACCATTGTAATGCCACAGGTGATCAAATAGTTTAAAATCTATAGTCTGCGATATAGAGTTTAGAATGCCAAACTCAAGAGCAGCGAATCTTAACTGACCTTGTACGTTTAATTTTGCTTTTATTCTGAGATTTAAGATTCCAGTTTTCTCAAAGGTATCCCTGAACATCCACAGTAAGCTTTGACAATATCCATTTAAGGTTGAAGTAACGTTAAGAGGGCTTGAGAACTTTATGTGACAACATTCTTATAAAATCTTGTTGTGAATGACCTTTAAATGTAGTTACCCCAAGGGACAATAAGGAATGTATTCATTTGCATCAGTGAACTGAGTCTATCTTATCTTGCCTTGAGTAATGTCTCAGTTCCTGCTAGTATTTGTTTGGCGTCTTCTGTGAAATCGAGGAAGTTCCAGTACCATTAGTACAAGAGCGAATGTCAACAGAAATCCCTACTAATGATTTAGATTGATGAAAGACCTTTCCTGAGTACGTCACAACCCCGAAGGTTTGCATCTTCAAGGAGATTTGTGTTTGTTTTGCTATGTTTAATTATCTCAATTTCATTGTTGTTAAAGTGTTAGGTTTTCTAAAAGTAAAAAAATTAAACTCTGACGTCATATTAACCTGTATCTTATACATGTATGTGAGATATATTCTCCCTTTCGGTGACTTAAAACCACATAGTTATCATTTAGCACGTGAAGTATTACAGTCAGCTTCGTCGCAGTATGCATGGTATACATTTTTGTCTGGTAGTTATACTTCCAGTGTGGAATTTTCCTACAGTACAATCCACGCGATTGTCGCGTGGATTCAGGTCATAAACTCATGTGGACACGTGGCCAATTGTTTTTCATTTTGAGATTGATGTGGACATGTGGACAAAATAATGTGGACTTAAATTGATGTGGACGGGTGGACTCAATAAATCATCTACTAATCATGATCAAAATAGCTTTTTTTGAGGCTTACATATGCCTCAAACAGTGACGCGAACAGTGTTGAAAATCTTACCAACCTGGAGTTCTCATGGTGCTTTTTTTAAAACTCACTTTTTGAGGCAGAAATGAGGCAATCAGCAGCAAAATTGAACTCTCAAGATAATCTAGAGAGTTTTTTCTTCTTCATTAAATCACATAATCACATATTGCTATCTAAATCACATTTAGATAGCAAATATTGTATTTAGAGGACAACTGGAGTAAATCGAGATGCATAGTTCCATCAGGTCTATTTGATGACCAAGCAACATCAGTGCTTCAAAGTTTCTTTGACCAAGTGAAACCCAATTGGGCTTTAGATGACGGCTTATAGGATTAATAGTGTTAAACCTTAGTTTATTTTCAAAATGGCAAATCTTAAAGAACCCTAGTGTCTAGACACTTTGTAGTTTGTTGCAGTGATGTGCAAAAAGCTCTTAGTATATTTGAAGATGGACGAACCAGTTAGATATAAGGTACGATATTAGAGTTGCATAGTACATGTATGCACATTATTTTGCATGAATCTATGAATGTCACTGCCAGTGTCTAGGACTCTCTTTATGACTAGCCATTTGTCTTTGATTAAAGATTAGACTAATATTTGAATCTAATCCTATTAGGTAGCGGTTTATATCTTAAAAGTCCAATTGCATTTCAAGCACATCTTGGTAAAAGAAAATTTGAAGCCCTTTAAGGTTGCTTGAACATCAAAGGTTTAAAGTGACCGAAGAAAATGGAAAACGTTCTACATAAATCGTAACTTCAAGGATCTTCCAGATCCTTCAAACACTAATGAATGATAATGTAAGACGTTTTCCGTTTTTATGACCGTTGGCTTAAAAGGGAAGACTTTAAACGGCAATTGAAGACTGTTCATTTTTTAGGATGTTTTAAGTTTTTAATCATATAAGGTAAATCCAACAGAGACATATACCGGTGGTATCGGGTGGTATTCGATCGGCTATGTTGACATAATTTAGTTTGGTCAAAACTTGGCTATCAAAGACACCGGTCTGTTTGAAATGCAGTGGATCACCTCCTTCAGATGCTGGCGGGTAAATTCACTAGGTTAATCAGCCATAGTGATGGATATATCAGTTGTCAGTGTCGAGATTAAGATCACAAAGGATGGGGGAATTGTACCAATGTTTGAAGACAAATGGGTTTCTAATGTCTTCGGAAATAAAAGAACGATTCTCTTTCCGAAGACGGATTCTTTCATCAATTGTTTAAAGGTGAAGGATATCAGACTCAGAGGCAAGTTGTCACTGATTGTTGTTCATTGCCGTCTTCTTTTTTGTCCTTGAATGGATCCAGACTCCAGAGTCTTATTCCACTTGATCGGAGCTTTAGCCAGCGTAGTTTTCAAACCTCAAAATTTGGCATGATTGATTTTTTTTAATTATGCATTTTACAACAACGATTCAACAACTTACAGTGAAAGAAACGAACTTTAACTTTCTTATTTCTTAGTGCCCGAAATCTCATAAATTCTAAAAAATACAGATGAGTTCCACTTTTAATTTTCTGTATAGGATATATAGTCAAATCCCTATTAAGTGTAAATCATTCCGTTCCAAGGAATGATGGGCTTTTTGGGTTTTTTGGCATTTCCTGAGTTTTTATTACACGTGCAGTCGTGCACATCCAGAGGATACATTATTTCAACTCATCATATTTTATACCTCTTTAAAGATCTCTAAAGGAAAAAACACTGTCAACAAATTACGATAATGAATGGACGTACTTGTGTTTGTTTTTAATCGCATCATTTTGTTTTCTCCCCTAGGTGCTGACATTTCTAAATGTCTACAGACCTCGCATTTGTATACCTCTAAGACGTTTTATACGACTGTTTTATTTAACGAGGAACATGTGATGGAATATATTACTTTGTCGCCTCAGAATATTGGGTTTTCTATATTTAGTATAGAGGGACAAAAATACTATAAACAAAGTCAAATATATCATTGATTTCATTAAAGTGTATTTTAAAAATTTATTATTTTCTATTTTCATAAATTATAATATTTCAGCTTTCTAATACTACCAAATTTTTTGCCCCTATTCAAAGTATCATCAGAGTTTTAAGCATTAACTATCTCAGAAATCTTTGGTTTGAGAAAATCGATCTGAAAGGTCATGGCGGCCATTAAAATATATACGTCGATAAATCTAAGAAATAAAGAAAGTACTCAACTTAAATCGTCATTAATAATGACTCCAGAGGATTATTCATTTTGGGGGTTAAAACACGTTCACTACCAGATGCGAGTTAACTCGCAAATTGATGTTCCGCTCCTTGCCATGACAAGTTAACTCGCATGTCATGCTTCGCCAGACGAATTTTATTTGGTGAAGTTTTTGCTGACGCAATAATAGGATACATCATAATGATAAATTTTAACGCCGAATCAAATCAGGGGTGAGGGTACTGAGTTCAGATTGAAGCATATGGCCTGGCACAGGCCAACAACCAGAATTTAAGCCTGGCAGTGAACGTGTTAAAGATACAGGGGCAGTTACATTCTCTCTATACCGAGGTGCATATAACCGAGGGGTCGGACACAAAAAAAATCCCTGTTCACTCTGGAAAAAATCACCAAAAAATCCCAAAAAATCACCAAAAAATCCCCAAATCTTGGGATTTAAAAAAATCCCAAATCTTGGTACACTTGGTACACTTTTTTGGTCAATGTCCGACCCCTCCCTTACTTTATACCAGGTAAATCTAGCATTGGAAATCTAGTTTTCTTCCCCGATTACTGTCATTACTGTTGTAAATTCAAATCTAAAATGCCAACAACACCTGCGTCAGGCGGGAAAATTTGAATACACTCGTTGTAATCAAGGTAACACAAAGCATTGCGGTAGTCGATAAATTCTATTGTCGGCGCGTAATGCGGCATTAAATGACTTTAAAATATATAGAAATTTAAAAAAAAACGACAGCGACTCATTATAAAATATGTCTGTACAATTGATCTTCTGCATGTTTTTGTTAGATGCCCTCATGCATCTCAAAATCAATGTTTTGGTTAAACCCCTTCGGCTAATGTTTCAAAATAAAATAGCCCAAGGGTGTGCTGGAAATGCACGCATAGGAACTGTAAACCTGTGTAAACAGCTCATTTTTAGTATTATGCTGTATGAATTTTAGATGGTTAAATATTCCCTAGATGATCCGACGTGACAAATGTTCAATACCACTTTTCCCCAAAGGCATTTTGAAAAAAGAATTCAAAGATTTTCAGCATTTCATGAGATGTTTTTCTGAGCAACGATTAAACGACACTGATCATCCCAGATCATCCAGTTCAAGGTCAACACTGTGGGAGATCTCACCAATAAATGTTCATGCTAGCGAAATTTTGAGTGAACTGAAACTGAAAGGCAAAGGTAAACTGGTAAAGAAAAGCGAAAACGACAACAAAGTAGTAAGGCACTTTGATTATAGTCAGAAACGAGAATCAGCAGGGTAGTCAAAAGGGTAGTCAAAATACGTCACGAAAATTATTATGCTGGTAGCAATTATAGATCATTGTATTGTTATGGGGAACAATGGGGGGTGGAAATCTACTGGTAGCAGCTGGTGGTTGCAGGTGCTGGTAGCAGGTGACAACATATTTTGGGGTATAGGGGTAGGGTGTGGGCCTAATTTTGATACAGTATAGTAAGTATATGGTGTAGGGTATCTCCGTGTTCGGAATTGATGTGTGATTAGGGAATATCGATTATTATTATTGATTTCCTTTATTGTGGATTGTTTTTGGCGCTAATTACCGTCCTATTGTTCTATGGTAGGTATATTAATTAAGGTGTTACGGCGAGATAAGTATGTCGTATATGGTATGTACGTGACCGGGATGATGAAACTAAGTGTTTGCGAAGACAAAGAAGCTAATTAACTTTCTATTGTTTTAAAGTCACTTT
>JAUCNG010401363.1:0-10540 GCA_032353305.1 Cephalothrix spiralis
AACTTGAAGTGTCGATGTGTTTATACATATAACGAAGACGAAAATCGACACATCATTTCTCATGGCAGTACGTTTGGGAGGGGGTAAACCATATCCAAATATTATCCTAATAGAAATAAGTGTCGACATTTTGAGACGCCCCCTTACATTTTTTCAAAAGAAAAGGCCCCAAAGTGATCACGACCCTAAACGTTTTCATGTACGCCAAAAGTTCCATAATCTGTGTAATTTAATGCAATAAATAGTAGCCGATGAGGCAGTTCACATCAGCCTGTCAATCCTAACAGTCACAGCCTTGTGGTGCTGATTTTCAGCGCTATGCTTAGCAATTTCCTTCCCGGCCCCCGGTGGCCGTACATTACATTGACTTCACCATAAACGACATAAACTGATTATAAGTTAAACAGTTTATGACTTCACGTATATTATGAGGCACAATTCAATAATCTGCATTATTCACAATGCTCTATATTAAAAACGCAGATTAAAAGCATTGATTTTTGCTTCCCTTTCATTATTCACAATGAAAACGAATATAAATTAATCCATCAATTGCTGCTTCTTTCATACTCAATTCAATATCAATGCAATTTAATCCTCTTTCCTTTTAAACCTAATTATATTCTTGGATATTTGTCAGCTGCTTTTGACGCAGCTCCCTTATTCTATTTTCGTACTGAGTTGAAATTTCAGAACGGCGGATTAGTGTTGATAGAGCAAGGAAATTATTTTAAGAATACCTTTGATTGAAAATTTAGACATGTTCAGGCAGGTTCAGGGTGGAAATATTGAAAATTTTATTGAAATTTTTCTGTAATTGCATCGAAATTCTTTTAAAATTATCCAAATAATTTATCAGACCCGAGGGGGGGGGGGGTCATGACAAAATTGGCATACACGTAGGCCGAAAATTGGCAAAATTGAGTTGAGGTACCCACCCACCCCCAAATGGAAAAAAGCCTATTTGCCAATTTTTTCCATCGTGCCATTTTTTGTCATCAATTTTTTTACCACCTGCCCCCTATTTTTTGCACGCTGTTTGAAATTATTTCTGCGGCCCAGATTTTTTTTTTTTTTTCCTAAAAATAATGAGCACCCACCCAATTTTTGCTATTTTCCTCTGTTTTGCTACTAATGTTATTTTTAATGGTGCTTTAATATAAGTAATAATACTGGTCAACATGATTAAATGCCTAAAAATGGTAAAAAAAAACAAAGGAGGAAAACATTGGCAAACAACTGAAAACCTCGCTGAAAACAGTGTTATTTTGCCAAAATATGTACCCATCACCCCAACGTATGTGTATGCCAATTTGTTCCTATGCAAACTTCTTAATACTTATTACTTAGGTCTTGAAACTAATCCCATAGAGAGAGAAAGAAATTACACTAAGTTTCATATTTTCCCCTGTCGGGATTCGAACCTGCAACCTCAGGAACCAAATCTCCGGCACATAACGACTAACGCCTTAACCTACTGAGCTAAGTGGATGGAGATTAAGGCATCGTTATGTGCCGGAGATTTGGTTCCTAAGGTCGCAGGTTCGAATCAACAGGGGAAAATATGAAATTTAGTGTAATTTCTTTCTCTCTCGATGGGATTAGTTTCATTAGGCCATAATTGTAGGATTAATATATCTATCTAATTGATTGATGTATTTCACAACTTCAGTAATTACTTTGTATCATTTTCAGCCTGAAGACGGATGGTACAGAGCTGCAGTTGGTGAAAGATCAGGTTTAATTCCAAAGAATTTTGTCGAAATGATGAACGACGAGAAAAAAGATATAGGTATTGGTATTATCTTATTTCTTCTTCTTTTAACAACATCTTAAACAATATTCAGAAACCAGAAACCTTAAATATTCGAAAATTGGCAAATGACATCAAATTAGACAAAAAATTTGCTAAGGCTTAATTATAGTAAAAAGGGCCCCTAAGCGGTTTCGCATATTGGCGGATAGTTAACCCCCATAATCTATATATTCCTAGAAGGCCATTGAGACTGCTGATTAATAAAGGATTTGATTTTCGCCCAAAAACCTGATTTTCTTCTCTGATATTTTTTGCTCCAGGGGTAAAAATATCAAAACATTTATTGATCAGCATTTTTCATGACATTTCCAGACGTATTTAGTTTAAGGAGGTCAACTACCCGCCAATATGGAAACCGCTGTTTGGGTATTTTGTATAATTCTAGCCCTCCCTGATTTTTCCGTCAAATTGTGTATAAGATCATATTTGGCAAAATTCACTGACACAGTACAGCAATACAGCATATATTAAATCACAAATTTTCGTTTATTTATAACTAAGGAAAAAAAGTAATAATATCATATCAGAAAAAGTTTTAAAATTAATTCAGCAAAATACAAAACATAACTTGAAATGCTAAATTTACCGCCTAGTATTCATTTATAAAATTATGAACATTTCAAATTATTCATGTATGAAGCATGTATTCAAACCATATAAATAGCATATCATTACCTTGGTTGCGGCTTTGGTGCTTTTCCCCTTTATATTACATGCAAAAGGCGTTGCTTTTTCCGTCTAGATATCGATTTCATCATTTGAAGTGCCATAAAAGGTTACTGCACGGTGCGATATATTCATAGTATGAATTGCATTACACGTATGACTCAACATACTATGGAAAGAGTTTGAAACAATGTGATATTAATTTTTTGAAATTTTAATTATTATACACGTAAAAGGGAACTGTTCAGACCCCAGTCCCCCGCGAAAATCTCGGAAGTGCGGGCCTTAACCCCGTCAACCCATATATTTTTGGAAAGCTTGTGGAAATTTTTACAGTTTATATTTTCGAAAGGGTCGGGCACGCTTCGGGGCCTCAGGGGCAAATATACAATTTTTCGAAATTGCAAATTTTGCCCCTGATGCCCTACCCTGATAAATGCGCGCCCCGACTGTCCGTGCTAAATATGTATTGCGGATTTGAATTTACCACGGCCAGCCGAAGTTAGTATGAAAGTGCAAGATCAGATTAGCAAAGCACAGAATTCTAATCTCGCATTTACTGATGCCCCGAAGTAAGCCCGACCCTTTTTTAAATATAAACTTGAACCTAGAATTTCCACAAGCTTTTGAAAATAATATGGGTTGATGGGGTTTAGGCCCATACTTCCGAGATTTTCGCGGGGGCAAAAACTGGAGTCTGAAGGTTCCAAACCAAAAGTTCCCTTAACATGTGTATTTTCAATAAAATCGAATAAGAAATAAGTATATTAAATACCAAAAAGGTAAATAAATAAAAAACAATAATTTGGCACATTATTTGCTAGTAAAAGTAAAGAACTAATCAAGGTAAAGCTGAAATGTTGTCATCTGTTTCATTGTTTAAGATGTCGTTAAAGATTAAACAAAAATAATTGCACTATCCTTCCTGTCCTATCTTTCCCCTGGAAGCCTTTCTAAAATGCATAAATATCTGTAAATGAAACCTAACTGCAAAATTTTCTTGGTGGTCTAAATTCATCGAATTGATCTTGAAGTGATTATTTTTCTACAAGAAATTTGAACTGTATCAGAAATAAATCCTGGTGGTGGTAAACTGCTTACTGTGCATGCGCAAATTTTAGTACTTGGATTGAAATATAGAGAGCATGGCGGTAGGACTTTAAGCTACTAATTACTATCAGCATGTCGCACTCTTATACATATCAGATAAACCTGAAGCTGAACCAGAAGTTGCAAAAAAGAAAAAAGGTCCACATGGAGGCACAGGAATGGGATTCGGAAATATCTTTAATGGTGAACAAATTGTCCTGAAGAGTTACAAAAAGATAGAAGGTGATAAGGTAAGTTCAAACTGTCAAATCTTGTTTAGAATGCTGGTTTGCATGTTTGGTGTATGTGAGTATTGTCACAGGTACTGGCCTCTATAGTCTCTCCTTTACGAGGTAAAAGAAGGTGAGAATGGCAAAAAGTGCTATTTTTCTATCTGACCATGCCTGGGGAAATGTAAATATATTTGTCAAATTTTGTTGAATTACAATTATTTTTTCACTAGCCAATAGCTAACATCATCGGATTTATTTTGATATATTAAACTTGTCATTCCAATGAATTTTAGTATGATTTTCAAACTGTTTTCTCAAAATGTGATCGTTTTGTTTACGTTTTTTTTATCGGAAAGGGGCCATTTTGTTACGACCATATTTTGAGAAAACAGTTTGAAAATCATACTAAAATTAATTGGAATGACAAGTACATGTATAATATATCAAAATAAATCAAATGATGTTAGCTAAATAATTGTAATTCAACAAAATTTGACGTTATTGAAATTTCCCGGTCCCCAGGCACGGTCAGATAGAAAATAGCACTTTCTGCTATTCTCATCTTTTACTTCGTAAAAGAGACTATAGAGGCCAGTACCTGTGAGTATTGCAAGTCTGTAAACAGTGTATCCAAATAGAATTGTATAACAGTTAAAATTACATCAGAATATGGAGCAGGCATTCCAGCGTTAACATCGTCTGATAAATCGCAGTTTTTTGCGTTATCCCTTTAATATCTCCGGAAGTACATGTACATCAATGTTTTCAGATCTGAGAGATAAACGGTAAACTAGAATAGTTGACGATGAATAAGCATTTAGTAAAACGCCGTGCGACTTGCAATAACCGCGCTGTAGCGAGCAGAAAATCGTTGACATCGTCCAACATTTTTGAGACGATGTTGACGTTTTTGAGCTCTTACAAGTCGCACGGCGTTTTACTCAGTATCTTATCATCGTCTACTATTGTAAGTTGCAGTGTAAGGATGAACCAAAATGCTATACAATACAGTCCCCTTCCACCTAACAAAAAACACGGAAGCTGCATTAGATTTTCCGAAAGGTCCTAAAAGTTTTTTATGCTCAATAGTGCGAAAATCTTATTATAAATGCGCTGAATCTTGATTTGGAAGTCAAGACTACGGTATTTCTAGAGATTACTCGCAAGTACAAGAATATGACGTATTACCATTAGGGTGGTTCTTATTTTGCGATTTTTGAAAAAGTTAAGGTGCTTAATTGAATCGTGGTGCAATTTGATAAGAAAATAATTTCATAAAATTACCATAGCCCAATAAAAAGTCTCAAAATTAAGCAAATTGCAATACCGGCAAATTTATACCGGCATCTAAAAAAACCATGAGGTATGTCAGGGTTCCATGTTCCTAGCCCAATTACCTTCCGAGTTATGAGGGTTCAAAAATTCGCCTGCCATGCACAAATTTGGAATTTTAGACTGCTCATAAGTCGAAAGATAATAGGGTTAGAAATAACTTTGACCTACCACATGGTTTTCGGCCCTAAGGATTCAAAACACAATTTTTTTCTATCTCTATTAGAAGTGCCCTAACTAAAAAAATGTCATATTTTCAGACACCACAAAAAAATGGCGCACAGTTTTATGATTATGCTATTGCAAATACGAGAAATAGCACTTTGGTATTGTGTGGGTGCTGCCAATTAAAACACCAACATTTTTGTTTTGGTCTCAAATATTTTTTATATTTTTTTCCTCATCAAAATTCGATTAAGCACCTCAACATTTCCCAAAATAAGGACTGCCCTAGCCTCTAGCTATACATTTTATTAGGATATACTGTATCGAATTTTAATGTTTGTGACCCCACGGTATTACATATAGCTGGAAAAAGTTATGAAGAGGGACCTGAATTTAATGCACCCTAAAATAAAATTCCAGGTTCTAAGATTCCTGGAAAAGCAGGAAATCTACTACCCTAGTGAACGAGGGGCCAATATCCGCATTACGGTCTATTTACCCTAGTGAACGAGGGGCCAATATCCGCATTACGGTCTATTTACCGTTGGAAGGGACATGCAAATTCCCAGAAAAGCCTATACTAAGATATATAAAATTATTAATCAATGCAAAAATATTTTGATTGTATTGAAGGATATTTATTAGATATTTATTAGAAAATCCGCTCATATTTATCACAAAATCTCATAAATTATTAGAAAATCTCCTAAAACCTCATATGAGACCTGTTATGTAAAATTGTATAAATTCGTGAGAGAAAAAGTCCTTAAATTTCCTTAAAAACTACATGAAAAGTCCTTGAAATGTCCTTGACTTTTGTCAGTTCATTTCACTGGGAACCCTGCTAATAATCAAAACCACATTGAGTGCTCAGATCTCTAAAACTGTTGATATTATGTTATTCTTACTGCGCATTCTTGATGAGATGTCACCCAGAGCCGAAACTATATAAAGTGTTTTCTTGACCCCCTCTTCATAACTTTAGGCTCTACAACGCGTGACCATAATTGTCCATTAGCAACAAGGCATGTGAAGTGCATGAGATATAGTCTATATTTCTTGTACTAGCCCAATAATGACTACATTGCACCGTTTTTGTGCCATAAAAGCTACTAGCACTGGTGGATCACTCGTGCTGTAACTCATTTAATAGCACTCTAAAAAAATATGCATGCCTTACCCGGTTTTCTTACGACATCTTGATATGATTTTAGGTCAAGAAATTAGAAATGACTAGAATGCATGTATCTTATTATCTGTATGGCCCATGGGGCATTGGGGGGGGGGGTGTCAACCGTGACATAGAAAAGTTCAAATGCATGTACCAATTGTACCGGCCGGGCCATCAAAGCACTACCTGGCGTTAAAAACTCGAAACATTAGATTGACATCAGCAATATCTACAAGGCTATGCTATAGCTTGTTCGGGTTTTTAACCGGTAAGTCGCCACTCTATTTCTTAAAATCAGACATGATTTTAGTACTAGTTGCACATATAGCTTAATTCTTTGGTGAATAATAAATTCAAATAATTAAAAAGTCACAAAAAATTTTATTTCTGAGAAAGGACATTTATTTATTATAGGATTTATCGCCTACTGGGGAAAAATATATTTTTGGTCATTTGGGAAAATATATGTAGCTCAGTTGTTGTTAAACAGATTTGCACCAAATTTATTTTATTTGAAAGAGAATACCCATGTTCTCTCTAGTGATCACTAGCGGTATGGTAAATTCATAATTAAGTCAGAATATGACGTCATATAGCTGTTTTCATAATACTGGGACACCATATATGGTTAAAAAAGATATGATCCAATGAGTAATTACTTGAAAATAAACATGCTATTCAGTGATTTATAAAAATCACCGTACCATGATAATTCGATTATCCCCAAATATAACTACAATTTAGAAAAATCAATATGTGTAGTTAAAAAGAACATACTATATCTATATGAAAGTACATGTATTATTAGGACATTATTATTTTTTAAGGAGGAAAAAGACATGCCAGTTGTTGATAATTTGAGCATGTCTGAAGTAGTTCAAGAGGTATTTTGTTTTCTTATTTTCCCTAAGTTATATATATATATTATATTTCATTCTTTTTTATATTATAAGCAAGAAGTAGGCTACGAGTATATTTAGATTTTATATTTAATATTCATTATGCACTGCACTAGCTGTAATGTAAATCTTATTTCAAAATGTCTCGTATAAAGCAGGTTAATCTCCTTACGCATTTATCATATTCTGCTTTATTAGTTTAATTAAAAAATAAGGTATGCTATATTTGGCATAGTCTAATCATAGACCATAATAATTAGGTCTAATGAACGGGGCTTCCATCTTGGGAGAACTCTATCAGATTCGAAAATTGACAGAAAAATCAGGAAAAATGCATTTTTCTAGCATTAAAACTGGACGACCTAGAAGTCGTACAGACTTGGGACATATATCAAAATTATCTGTTGATTACTGCCACCTAGCCACCTTCAATTTATGTTTGGAAAATGAATGCTCATGTGGCTCAATGCTCAAAACCTAATCTTATCTACCAACCACTGGAGCATTCATTTTCTAACATAAATTGAAGCTGGCTAAACTTGATGCTAGTTGTCAGTAATCAACGATGATAAGGAACATTTTGATATATGTCCCAAGTCTGTACGACTTCTAGTTTGTCCAGATTCCAGATTTGATACTAGAAAAATACATTTTTCTGTTAATTTCAGAATCTGATTGAGTTCAGCTTAATTAATATGGTCTATGATTAGACTATATTTGGCATGTCCTACTTTGTTAGAAAGTGTGACAACACCCGGGGGCTTAATAGATATATGTACAATGTCATGTGGGTCTTATAATTTTCACAAAATTCTTGATACTCTCTAGTTTTTGAATATATAGATTAAAAAATGTAATAATTAATAGAATCTCCGATTCTGGTGTCAAGGTCAATTAGCTGATACATAATTAGGAAATTGCTTGATTCGATCGTCATTCAGTTTCTGTATGTCCTATATGAATGTAGTCTATATATTGGACATGAAGGACATTTTGACAGTAATCAGGACTTTATTTATCTTTATTTAAATAATTTCATTGCAAATATTTTATTTTCTTAGCATGTTTCAAAACCAGGTTATTCTGGCTGAAATAAGGATTATTCAGAGGCTAATAATTGAGGATTTTAATAGCTTTTTCATCACATTATTTCTAAATTTGGAACATGAGACCCTCATGCCATATTTATCTTTTTATAATTCATTTAAATTTGTTCGTTTATTTAATTTCAGCCAAAACATGAAGCTGACGAAGAGGTCCCCAGTGCACCTCCACGAACCTTAAAAGCTAGTAAGTCTTTAAAAAATTTGAAGTCCAATATATTCTTCGCTTAACAAATATGTAGTTTAATATAAATATAGTTCACCATTCACCAATGTAATAGTATATAACATCAATAAGTAATTATCATAATTTATTATTATCTCTGATAATATTTTCCATATTCAAACGTGAATTAAAGATCCCCGATGACGTCATATCATCTGCAATATCCTGCACCTCTAGATAACCCTTTACATTTTCTCTATCATTGCTTCTCAGAATAATTAGCCTTGTCAAAAATGTTGTGTAGTTATGTGTATTTTTTAAAAGTAGTTCTGCATTTAACATTTATTTCAAGAGTGAATATATTATTACATTGAAGGCATACATATAACATACAGTCCTGTTCCCTTGTGAAATCCTGTCATACAGAGTATCCCCATTCCCCATAGCCTCGTTTTCGTTTCATATTGTCCAATAAACTGGAAATCAGGGGAAAAAATTTTGGTTAAAAAAGTTTGGGAATTTTCAAATTTTGATGAAAGTCGGGGGAAAATATTCCAAATTATTTTGTCGTGAAATACATTTTCATGACAAAATATATGTCGCGAAAGACAGTTTCATGAAAAATTAATTGTCGCTTGGTCTGGGAATGTTTTTGAAATTGTCAGGGATTTCAGGGAAAAGTCAGGGAATTTTGAAATTAAAAAAAACTGGTCATCTTTTAGCACCCCTAAGTCCTTTCCATTTCTTTGCTTGACATCCTCTATTGTCATATCTATTACTGAAGTTCCTCTATTGTTATATATTTATTAAGATAAATCTTCTAAGAATGTTTCTGAAATTTTTGTATTTGGAATTTCAACCTAATTTCTGCCTAATTAGTATGAAAACATTTTCTGACCTGCACTTGTCTTGCTAAATGTTGCTAGTTATCGGTTTATACGACCATACCGGTCACCAGAATATCAAAACTTTCCCCATCCCAAGAAAATATTAAAAGTTTTTAAACTCAGAAAAAAAACTTGAAAAAAAATCTTCTCCGGTATGCTATGCTTTTGACGTTAATAATATATTCACACTTTCTTCAAGGTGAATAATGTCCCTTTACTCCATTTTGAAAAAAAAACTAAAGGAAGCATTTTCTTAACAATCATAACAACAGTTACATGAAGTTTTACCTAAAAGACAAATTGAGAAATATTTGTTTTGGTGTTACTATACTACATGCAATCATTTGAAAAGTTTCTCAATTCATCAAAATGAACATTTTTTCAACTTTTTTTCCAAAATTAAATACCAAAAGATCAACATTTTGATAGGTTTACCTCCTAAGCAGAGTGTCCACATGTCACGAATACCTGAAAATGTCATGGAAGTCTCAAATTATATAAAAATGTCATGAAAATTGAAAAAAATTAGCTAAAAACCTGTAAATTTGTAATTTTTGAATGAAATGGCGTCCAGTCCAAAATATTTATCACGACCGATACCGCGACTGACTGTTTTACCTGGAAATTTTCTGGTTATGTCTGGGAAATGTCATGGAATAGTTTTTTTGAAAGTCACAAGGCAGCACTAGGCTGCTAAATCTTGTCTTATTACCATAACTGTTATCGTTGATGAAAAATATCCTACTTTACATGAAGGTCACATCACATCAGGGGATTTATGACCTTTCACCTTAACTATTTTTCTTCTTCTTCTGCATGCACCTTTCCTAGCTATGCCTTTTCTCTTTCTTTTGCTTTTAGATTACTCTGAAACTACAACAGTCTTCCGCACTAGTAAAGCGTTCAAGTCATGTGACGACATCAAGAACGAGGCTCCACATTTCAATTCACCGCCCCCGCACATTTTAAAAAAATTTGTCGATCGTGGCACTCACAGATATAGTACCGATAGA
>JAUCNG010401585.1:0-10533 GCA_032353305.1 Cephalothrix spiralis
TTATATATTTTATAGATAACTGGAGTTAGAACTGTCATCTGAGAGATTAGGTGTAACAAGAATTGTTAATGTCATAGCTTGATCAAATATGACAAACCATGAAATTGTCATATTGTATGAGAGTGAGACGTGATGTCATTTGAAATAATATTACAGCAAGCCAAAATAGGTATGTGTGCACGATTTTAAATTCGCTTTATCTCAATACAGGTTAATTTAAACACCATAAACTTACATATTTCTAGAAAGGTAATTAAACATGGAACACAAACTGCAACACTTTTTACTTTTAATTTGCGGTTAACGGAAAGATTGACTTTTTATACAAAAGAAAATTTGGTCTATTTTTTTAAATAGCTCTCAGACGGATCATCGGATCTTCTTGAAACTTCGCAGGTTTCTTCCTTATAAGATTATCTAAAACTGAAGTTTTTTGTTTTTCGATATCTTTTTTATTTTTTAAAAAATTTGACATCAAAGTTTTTTTGATAAAATGTTTTTTCTTCTTCAACGTAAAATTTCTTATTTTCTCAAAAAATATAAGATTTCGAAAACCAAAAACTTTAGTTTTAGATAATCTTATAAGGAAGAGAAATACTGACTTAAATGATTTGAAAATGGTTAAAAATGCCATAAAAGATGTTAAATACATATCCTCAGGAAGACATACAAGTTTTAAGTACAAGTGTGTGTGTATAATTAGGATTGTTTGAAAACATCAGCATCCCAAAGGAGGAGTTTAATATAGGATTGCAAAGATATGATATTACCAAAGTCATGATGTAAAGGGGTTCAAGTAGCTTAAAGATAGTAAGGTGAGACCTTTATCGCATCAAATATGATAAGCTTGCCATGGTCTATAAATAATGTTGATAAATACTTCATTCAGCCACAGGATCCGATTTACACGGCTGTAATGTAAACAACTAGTACATCTAACCGGAAAATGTTACTCGAAGATGTTACATCATTTCTCAAAGTTACACGCTATCCACAGATTCCAAAAACACCTGCATATATAAATAGCCTTCCGTATGCGAAGGTATTAGTTATAATATTAGTGCTCGATTCTCCCTTTTACATCATGACCTTTGATATTATGATTTTACTTCTATGGCAAGTTTGGAATTGGACCATGTATATTGAATTTCATTTTTTATGTTCAGAGGGGCGAAATCCTCGCCTTGTGGTATTGTGGTATGTCTTTTAGGCACTAATGTAACCCCTGTTGTGGCACAACAAATAAATCACTATGGTTACAATAAATAAGACACACGAGAAATATATCTTCCTTCAACTAAACTCTACTGCAATTAAAAAGTCAAGAAATAATATATCTATTCTTCCCACTTTTATTTCAGTAGAAAAATTCCCCCACGACATATAAAGCATATCTTAAACTATCCCGCTTTGCTGCATGAATACAAACAAGGGTTAAAAGAAAGGGCTTTTAACTATTATTACCGACTTTTAATTTTTTTAGCACATAATACCCACCAAATTTGACACGCTATAGCTTTAAAACTTTAAAACGACCGCGAAAGGATCTCCTCTAGAGGGAAAACCCAGAACAAAATCCATTCACAACTTTCATCTCAAATCTTTAAAATTCTTTAAAATAGACATAATTTTTAGTTGTCATAACCGTGTTGAGTAGGTAGTTTTAAACACTTATATAGAGTCTAGAAAATTTTAGATTTGAGATAAAAATAACAGATGGAGTTTGATTGTTTCTATCTCACCAGCTGAGGAGATTAGTACATTCAGCTATATAGCATGCAAAATTAGTTTGGGTATATAAACGACAAAAATTAATTGAAATCAAAGCAAAAGCGGTAAAAATAGTTAAACAGCCATTCTATTAACCCGTGGTACAGGTTATAAATTACAAAATCATGGTCTTATATATTCAATAATTCTATGCAATTTAAAAGAATTGGCGAAAATTCAAGATTAACGAAAGTTTTTCTGACACTGTTGGTATCCAATTCCACGTTATTTCCTTGATCAAATTCCTTTATTTTTAAAGGGCAATCTCGAATGTACTTTTTTATGGTAAGGATTTTCCACTTACGGATGTTAGATTGTGTACCAAGATGATTCCATCTCGATTTGATCGGGATAAATAAGCCCACGTGTTTTGTATACAAAATATCATCACGCGGGCAGGTCATTATACTCTAAAAACAAACTCTTTAGGTACGATCGCACTTCAAGACATCTTGATACTCATACCTACGACAAGATCTAACAATCACCTTGACTCATGATGATAAGAAAATCGCTAATTTACTTTTTTTTTGTATTGAAAGCTTTATTGCCCATTGCGCATGTACGAGTCGTTTAGAACACTAAATAACTATAGATTGTTGGAGCATTGCGCAAATAATAAGTTTGAGCATCAAAATGACTTTAAGATTGATATTTAGCGATACTTTAAAACAAATATTTTTAAAAGAGATACACATGATCGTATTTTGAGTGGTTATACGTCACACTTTAACAGTCTATTCATAATAGGTTTGATTTTAAACCAAAGGTTTTTACAAATAATAAATTATAAATTAAACAAACATTCTATTTTTATTGTGTTTTAAGGTTAAAGTTGCAGTCTATCAGGGCACAAAACTGGTCATTAACGTGTTAGCCTGGTTCTCTTTCCCTAATGTGTTGCATCACAAATTAAAGTTATTTGCTTATCTTGACAATTATAACTTTTGAAGATGATAAATTATATCAACTCTTATAATGACTAATTTTATAATTAAAGCTGCAGTCAAACGGGTCATTATATAAGTCTCCCTTGGCCATGTTAGACTGGTTTCATTCCCCTAATTAATATGGCAACAAAAATTATAGTTATTTGCTATATTTTGTACTTTTAAAGATGATGAAAGTGTATTCAATAGATGTAACTAAGCATTTAACTCTTTGGCCAGTATAGAATGATATACACTAAATTGATAATCAATCTGGAATCTATTGTTCTAATAGTTTCAAAGAAACATTAAAGTTAAAAACTTTGTCTTCTAATTAGTTTTCAAGATAAAAGGTCTCTTTCAAGTTTTAATTTCTTCTTAAATTCCAATTTGTATAGTGGATCTTTTCTATCTCTATTATGGGCCGTCTCAAAATTATCGACACCTTTCTAAACGAACACAGTTCGTTAAGAAAGTTCGTTTAGAAAGGTGTCGATAATTTTGAGACGGCCCCTTATTGTTCTAATGTTATTGTTTACGATTGACTGCAACTTTAATCTGAAATCTATCGATAAATATTATTGTTAACATTAATTTTACTGCAACTTTAAACACAATAATGATAGAAGGCTAGGAAATACAACAAGTTCAAATGTAAACTCGATTACATTTTTAATGCCATTTATATTAAGTTTTAAAGTTAATTCTTAAACCAAGATACAATTTCTGCAAATATTTGTCACTCTCTCACTTCAACTCATGATTTAAGCTTTAGAAAACGCTTAGGAATTTTCGAAACCAACACAAATGAAGCTCTAAAAATACTATTTAAAAACAACGTGGGGAATCTACAATATAAATTATTTCATCTCGTATTTTCACATCATATACATAAGATTATTTACAAATGCATTTTTCATACAATTTACAAAATCTTGACCCAAGGTATACATGTATATTGTATAGCTACCTTCCTATTTCATAGTAAGACAATAATAAAGTTTTCAATATATACAAATAAACAGGTTTTCATTTGAATAAAAATCATTAATATACACGATGCTTACTAAGTCAAACCAGCGACCACCTTTTACATAACACATAAAATAATCCGCCATTTACAATACAACATGGCCGCATCTCGAAAAAATTGTTCACATTTTTAATGCCATTTAAGAATTTTCCATTTCATTACCCATAATGCAAAGCGACTATAGTCTGTTCACTCATAAGCTGGAAGCATTTAAGAATGGTCTAGTGATTCATCGGTATGGTTCGACGCACTCTCACATGCCTGGTTACTCTTTCGATGAAATGTGAAATCAATTGACCGACCACTGTTTCGTTTTATAGTAAAAATAAATCATGTAGTTTTTTGTAAATCCTTTTTGTGGTATTCTTAAAATTTTAAGATGTTTAAGATTATCTTGGATCTAATTTGATGAATAGAACGCATTTTGAATTATATTTCTGCGATATATTTGCAGTAGAATTTCAGACTGTACATTTAAAGTTTTCTTCGGTGAAACTAATCGCAGAAATATAATTCAAAATGCGTTATACATGTATTCAGAAAATTAGATCCAAGATAATCTAAAACATCTTAAATTTCTTTAAATGCCACAAAAAGGATTTACAAAAAAATACATTTTTATTTTTACTATAAAACGAAACAAGGGGTCGTTCAATTGATTTTTACATTTCATCGGAAGAGTAACCAGGCATAGGAGTGCGTCGATACCGATGAATCACTCGACCATTCTCAAATGCTTCCAGCTTATGAGTGAAGAGACTATACCTCGTTTGCGCCAAAACGTGACAAAATTACCGAAAATGAGGTTTTGCGTTGCATTATGGGTATAACAGAATTGGAACATTCTAAAATGGCATCAAAATGGGAAAAAAATGTTCGCAATGAGGCCATGTTGTACTGTAAATGATAATAACTTGAAATTCCGTCAAATTTATTTAAATCGATAGGCTCATGTATGTCATGTATTAATAACTAAATAATCATTAACGAACTTTCGTTATAGATTTTTAATCTAAATTTATTTGTAAATAATTAAAAATTAAAATAAACAAAACATTTGTATCTTTCAAAGTACATTTATAGAGCCTAAAACAGTATACCCGTAGTCGAGGTATCGATTTAAATTTTCGAATCCTTATAGCCATTCGATAAGTCAAAGCATTTATGTTTAAAATTAAATCAATAAATAAAATATATCTTTATACTCTATCCAATTAATTAACAACCTAATTGGTTTTCAAGATAATTTAAATAGTCCTTTTATGGCGTAATCTTAAGTGGCTCCTTTTCAAAGAGACACACTGTAGTACCGGTAATCAAATTGAGATCAAATTAATACTCTGCAAAAATAAAAAATCTTTCTATTATTTGAAAGCAACTAAAATTAATATCTTTGTTTAAAGGTAATTTTAAGTATTTTCGTTTATTTTCGTTTTGAAATTTGACGGATTTTCTACAGTAGGTAGTGCAGACGTTTAACATACTGTGCATAGCTTAGAACTAAGTCTCTGGACTCGACATAGTCGATAAAACAAAGGTCGAACGATAAGAGAAACAACAAAAATCAAATAGCTTTTCCAGTTATCAAAATTAAAGCAGTTTCCAAATAAAATTACAAAATATTTATTTTGAATGAAATTAAGATTTAACTGAAATATTTTAGATATTCTAAACCAAGACATTTTATGAACTGGAATAGTTTATCAAATGCTATTTAAATCATAATTTGGTTGCTAATGACGCAGTGTTCGTTACCAAGAAGTTCTTAGCAACGTAAAACGTCCCTATGAGTAACGTAATACTTTGCTATGTAATACATTGCCGTGTAATACGTTGCTATGTAATACGTTGCAATGTAATACGTTGCTACGTTATACGTTGCTATGTAATACGTAACTATGTAATACGTTGCTATGTAATACGTTGCTACGTAATACGGTGCTATGTAATACGTTGCTATGTAATACGTTGCTACGTAATACGTTGCTATATAATACGTTGCTATGTAATACGTTGCTACGTAATACGTTGCTATGTAATACGTTGCTATGTAATACGTTGCCATGTAATACGTTGCTATGGACTAATTCATTAGATAAAAATTACTAAGAAAGTTATGTCAGTTGGAACAAGTAGTTATTTTTATCCGATGAAATATACACGTGATACTGTCACCAATATTTAAATAATGAGATATTTCACAGTATCTGATCATTTTCCGTTGCTAAGAACGCCACTTTGCCGTTGTCAAGTTATTATCAAGGTTAACCTTTGTTTAAACGACGTAACCTATCAGCACCATGAACTAATTGCTCTATAAAATGCAGTTTAAACTTATTCCTTTGGAATGATTTCTGTAGATGCATTCAGTACTGTAATGCTGCCTTTAAAACAATGTCATTGGAACACCAAGTGGAACAGATATGGAACACAACCATATTTTGGGAAAATAACTCCATCAATCCCATTTAAGCACATTTTTTCAACATTTAACTTCGTTTAGCACTGATTTCGGAACTATTATCTTCACAAAGAATAATAGCATCACTCTCTCTAATATAGAGACCACGTGTTCCAATAGTTTTCAAATGCATCATTATTTAACTTTACTCTGAGAGTAAAAGATTAGTGCGGCAATTGATGCCCTTGTAATCTCTCTCTTTCAAGAGCTAATTGTCTCTGAATTGCCTCATGATGAGCAGCGGCCTGGGCTGAGAGCTAGAAAAGAAGAAAAACAATTTTAAATTCCTGATCCTTTTGAAAAGATAAAGTTTATTCACTATTTACTTGATAGCTTATTAAGATATAATTCGTAGCATTTTCAAATGCTATAGTAATTTGGTTAGGCTTCCTGTCAAATGCATGATTAAATGACTGACGGTTGTTTTGTTAATTAATTTTTGTAAAAATAAATCATGTTATATAAAAAGAAATCATGTTATTTTTTGTAAAACCTATTTCGGGTTAATTTAAAAAATTGAAGATGTTTTAGATTTGATTTTCCGAATAGAACGCATTTTGAATTAGTTTGAGACCAGAAATATATTTTACTTGTACTCGAAAAGTACAAATACAGTTATCTTGGAGTAAACTTATAGCAGAGAAATAATTAAAAGTTCGCTATCATTAAAACATATTTAATTTTTAAATACCCGACAACAAATAACATGATTTCTTCTCACAATTAACAAAACTTATTTTATTTTTTATTTATTTAAATTCGACGTACAATAATCTATGTGTATCTCAATGAATTAACAAAACAGCTGTCGGTCATTAAATCATACATTTAACAGGAATCATAACCAAACCATGGGAGCATTTGAAAATGCTACAACTTATATCTTAATCAGTTGCAAAGTTGATAGTGCATGAATAAACTAGAGTATTGATAAGGACATACACAGAAATTTAATGTAATTTACATTCTAAAAATCTTTCTGTTTTCAAGGATAATGTTATTACTCATGTCAGTCATTGTGTCCCGTGTATTATTACACTGTAATCGGTTCAATTTATGTCATCCTTCTCAAATCATTCCGAATTCCACGCTAACCCGTTAGATTAGTCTGGACTAATTCAACGGGGTAGCGTGGAATAAGATGACGTCATTATTATTTCAGCGAGTGCTCAGTTTATGACAGATTGTAATACTAAATATTACTTTATGAGTAGTCGATTGGTTCGAATTTCATTACGAGAATTGGCACGAGACCGCGAGGTCGAGTGCAAATTCGAGTAATTAAATTACACTCATGAAGTAATATATATTAACAAAAATACTTTCAGTGTATGCCATATATCAAAACAGTTCCTCTATCTAATTTTCTTAAGCTTAATTTTCTTTAGCCATAATTTTGGATATTTAATTGCATTTACATGTAATTATGAAAGCTATATAAGTTTCATGTTTGTGCATTTGACTTTTGCCAGTGGGAAAAGAAAACACATTAAGTAAACGGAGGATTTTAGGTTATGGTTTTTCATTTTAAGGTTAAGGCCTAAAACTGTTTTTAAGGTTCACAGGATTAAAGTTTTAAATGTCGAGTAAGTACCTAAGAATTCTACCAGAAATTATTACTATTTTGGCATATAGAATTGTTTAGAAATGAACCAGTCAATGAATTTTCCGGGAGGTCACTTAAAGGCAATTAATTCCTTGGAAAGAAAAAAAACGTCTCAAATCCAAATTCTTAACGCCAAAAAGAGAAATTCGGTAAATCGCAACATAGATAATGATATACCGCATAGGACTGATTATGGCACGAACCAGCACTTTTCCGATTGGAAGTGCGCTAAACATTCCGCAACAGCACAGGATTACGCATTATACGCTAAATAAGTCAGGCCGTGATGCTAGAGCTTCTATTCATTTTGTATAGGATGGCCACTTTTTAAAGTTCCCCCATTCACCGACTTTTCCTTGAAAAGACTTAGTGTTCATTTATTTGGGGACCATAGGCGAAGGCCCCGGTAGCGCTCAGTGATTTTATTGCCAAACGAGTTAAGTTTTCTAATCATGCATATTCAATTTTAACTAGACTGCCTGACCTTTTCCAGGTTTACCAATTCCTCGACTATTTGCCATAATCTGTGATTCCCCGACTTCTTACTTTGATGTGGATTGAGGTAGGGGTCCGGAATCTTCATATACATAATTTTTTTATCTAGGGACTGCGCATGCGCACTTCGGTTTTTACACTGCGCATGCGCGAATCGAAAAAATAAAAGCCGAGTCGGGTAGATTTGGGTCATATTTCTATCTGTTGGTAATACATTTATATAGCCTAAATACAGCCGTTGCCGAGTTATTGACAGTCGAAAACTTTATTTACATTTTTTGGAGTCGAATACTTCGACAACTACTGGTTTTAGACTATATAAATGAATGTATGATCAACAGTTAGAAATATAAGCCTCATCTGTTTTTGCTTCGATTGTCGTATTTGCAGTGCGAGAACTGGATCTCGGATATTCCTATATAGAATAATTTTAAATTCTGTGTATGAAGTCTTCGGACATCCCCTACCTCAATCCACCACCAAATTTTAATTATTTTGTAAAAAAAAAACTTCAGATCTTTTTATCGTAATAATCGATCCCGACCCGTCCCCCGCCCGGGGAATTCATCGACTGGTGCATAATTTGACGTACCCGTCAGATAGAAAAAAGCCATTTTGGCCCTAGAAATTATGTATTACCTCTCTATGTCCTTCCATTCGTCTTACCTGATGCGCTAAGGCAGGATCAGCGTAAGATCTATTAATAAGATCCCTGTGGAGTAGCTCTTGGTCTCTCCCCGCCAATAGGGGGTGCTGTGCATACGGATGAGGCGATGGGCCGTTCACTGACTGGTGGGCACCCTGCGCCGCTGCTAACGGATCCGCCCCTAAAGAATTAAAAAAAAGCAATTAGAATAAAGAAGAGTTGTACTTGCTTGGCTGATTGGTTCTTCATGGTCCATTTAGGCATCGACATTTATCCAAGATACTCCTGGTGTGTCAGATGAACACCGGAATTATCAGTCGCAGAGTGAGCAATGCTAGGAATGTTAATAAGGGTTCATTCGAAACTTGAAATCACGAAATAGTTCTTCTCTTACATGAAGCAGCAATAGCAAGAGAATTATTTGAACTGAAGAGGACTCTAAAGAGTCGAAAGCTTTTGCCAAATGCTCGTTTCTTAGTTTTGCCAGTGGATTGGTTTTACATGTACGTACGTACGTACATAAGGTCACCTAAACCTATTTTTTGAAAAAAAATCGTCGTATTTAGCATGCCATTCCAATATAACAGAGTTAAGTCAATTTGAATAAATAGCTACGTTCGGTTTATAAAAGCAATAGGCATTTTATGAGAATTCTGATTTTCTATTTTTTTCTATCATATAAAGTTATATCCAGGTCGATCAGGAGCTCGAAAGCATCCTGGCTCCAGTGGCTCCTGCATCTGATTATATCTTTTATCTCTTATATATAACTTGTTATTGTACAAATTGTATAACGCAAACTAAGGATGTCAAAATAGACGAAAATATTTTTTGCAAAATTTGGTGTTGTTCTTCTTTGGATTTTCTGTTTGCTGCCAGTGGAGTTTTGTTTTGTTGATATGCACTGTACGTTTTCACACTGTTTAAAAAGTACAGGTCGAAATACATGTAATTAATTTTTCTGTAAGTTATGTTAAACCGCGGGAAATAAAAGTATGCACCCGGCCCATATTCATTTCTTAGTTTTGTGAATACGCGTTTCGAATGAACCCAATTAATACATTTTAAGAGACAATAAGATGAATGAAAAAGCAGATTTATCGCTTATAATATATTGACGAAAAGACAACATCTAACTGTCATACAAATGAATGTTAATCTTCTAATAACTACAAATGTGCATGACTTCTAAATATAGATTAAGGATATACAGATTGTGCAAAAGTACTAATGTCATGCCTAATTTTACTTAGTATTAGGGGGTCGACGAGGGCATGCCCTATTGGCTAAAATTAGGATATTGCGCATCAATTAAAACCCTTCCTGATTTATATCTCATAAATTCGAATCATTATCAAGGGTTTTAAATTTATATGTTTTCTCTTGCAACATCAAAAAGGGTTAAAACTAAAATATTGTCCAGAGTATGCACTTTAGATAAAAGAAAGTATATATTTACAAAAAGCTAATGAAGTTAATGAGCAGAATAGACAATCATAGTGATAATTATATGGGCAATACTTCATGGGTCGAGAGACATGAAAAGGGTTACGCAACGAGTGTTTTCTATATTGCCCGAGTCGCAGACGAGGG